>PVJO010013439.1:0-51304 GCA_004026905.1 Hystrix cristata
ATATATATATATATATAAATCTGCTTTACCTTCTTGCCTCATCTCAATTTCCAATAATGCTTCCTTCACTTTTCCCTGTGAGTAGCTTTAAGTATTTCTAGAAGTGGTGGATGTGATATGATTTAAAGGAAAACCATTTAAGGACTTAATTTAATTCTCCATGAAGTTCACTATATGTCAAACTCTTCTTGCATTACCCCACTCATTTTGCCTTTGACGATTTCCTGGGAGACACACACTGTGGAGCGTTGCTTATGTTCGAACTTCAGTTTCCACAGAAACAAAAGTTTCTGAACTCAGACTTCCTCTACAAATAAGGTATTGGAAAATTTGCAGATAGATTATTTATTTTCCAATTAAAGATTCTCTCTGTAACATCACTGTGCTGTGTCAAAATGTTTTATTAAACTATATGTACAAATTTTCCCCAGTTAAGCAAATCATGAAGTGTTTATTCTATACCAACTCTGTTATATAATGTCTGATTCTCTAATTGTACTGATAAAACATGCTAATATATGATATTATTAGTTAGGGCATCTGGTTTATTATAGTATTTATTTCATGCATGTATAATTTTTCAAATTGTTATATAAAGACTTTTCTCACTTCCCTTGTAAATTCTTAAATCTTCAGTTTATAAAGGTATCTCTTTCTGAGAACAGCTTCAAATGTTAGTGCTTCCAAAGTACTTCCAGTCAAAGAAGATGGAAAATGTCGAGGGCCACTGTGTAGAATCATACATCAAACTCTATAAGTAGAAGCTCTGGTGTGGTGTCTGGGCTGAGAGGGATGAGGCTCGGGTCCAAGGAGCCCTGTCATGGTGTGATAAAACCTATGTTCTCCTCTGATTCTGACATGAATTAGTGATTTGGCTTTAGGATAGTGATTAACCTTGCCAAGCTCTGGTTTCCTTATCTATAAAATGGGGAAATATATTTTATAGATAAAGTAGGTAAAGGCATTGTAAGTAAATTGTAAACTTATATATAAACCCTATATATGATTGCTTAGCTTCTTTTACTATTATACCTTTTTAGGAGCCCATTAAATAATTTTTAATGAATGATGGCATATACTTTCCAGAAAGAGCCAAATATAGTTATTTGAGTGATAATTAGACATTTTTAGGGAACTGCAATATAATAATATATTTGAAATTTTACCTGTGGAAATTCTACTTTTAGAAACCATTTTTCCATGGTTATCTGGGATAACACATTTCAAATAAATTTCACAAGCCAGTCACAAGACTACCTTGTAATATTGGTTACAGGATTCTGAAATAGGATTGGATTTCATTCTTAACACAAGTTTTATGGTTTAGTAAAACGTTCTCTTTTTTTGTTTCAAAGAAGAACAAGGAAAATGTTGGTCCAAATCCAGTTGCAATGTTCATCTGGTATTGTCTGAGCCAGAATGTGGTTGATAGGATCTAGATTTTTCCTCCTTCCAGGAAACAAAACTAAATAAGCCAACAGTTATTAGTAAAACTTTTCCTGTAAATTTGTATTTCAGTATGCCCCTTTTGGGTGGGCTGTGGGAAGATCCTGTGATCACTGTGTGGCTGGATATGAGGATGGTTTCTATTAACTTTCTTAGAAAAGTTGCATCTGTTCTCAGGAATCACCTTAAGGGATTTATCACGGTAATTTCATTATGTAGAGTTAAAATATACACTTGGATGATTTAGAGCTTGGTAAAACAGAGTAACAAGACAGATTAATATATTTTCCTCAATGTAAATGCATCCCCTCCAGAAGTCTCTGTTTCTTGTCTTTTTCTTCCTTCTCCAAACCGCCGTGAAGATATTGAATTTTTGCAAATAAATTAACTGAGCATAAGCAAGCTTTAGTCTCAGTCCCTGGGCCAAACTCCTTTAAAATATAAATCGCCCCAGGATCTTTGGTTTTCATCTGTATATCAAAGACTTCTTTCTAAAGCTATATCAATAATCACACTGAGTGAACCACACTGTGACAGTTTATCACCCCCACAAAAAGACAGGATTGAGTTGAGGCTCTCTGGATTTGAGCTCATGAGTAGAGCTAATCGGAAGTGCTCCTCCGATTGGGTCCTAGACCACAGATGATAGACGACCCTTCTTGCATTCGATCCCAGTCTTCTGTCATTCTTCTTATAAAATTTTTTTGAATCATTCTTTAATGCAGTGGCAGATGGCATGTCTTTCAGTGAAATCAAAGGCATATGGCAAGCTGTTTTCAGTAGTGTCACACCATCTAAGTTGCAGTATTTATATTTTAAAAGAAAAATATAGTTTAGCTTCCAATACAAAATTTTGAAGACAGTGAGCATTAATATATAATTCCTAAACTCCACACACTTCAATTTTCTGAATAATTGTATGGAAGTTCTTTTTTGAGAGCAGTAAGCAATCAAGTTCATAAAGATAGAAACTGGCTTTCAGTTGAAATATGCAACTTTAAGAAAGAGACCAAAAAGGAACTCTTAAAAAAAAAAAAAAAAAGGAACTTTTTTTTTTTTTTTTTTTTTTTTAGTTTTTAAGTCATCTGTTTAGGTTAAGAAAACAACACATTCATTTTAAGTGCAAGCCATTTGTCATTTTCACCTTTTATTGTTTGTTCCTTAAATTAGGAATTGAAGTATTTCTTAAATTATTCATACTTCATTAATTCTGTACAAATAATTTAGAGTGTTAATGATTAACTAATACCAGAAAACAGTGGCAAAAATAAAAATACTAAGAAAAGACCGTATACTCGGTATTTTTTTCTTATAACACAATAAATCTGTGTCTTCCCAGAAGATTCAATTTAGACCTAATGTTAACTCACACCGTCCTGTCTCCCTGGAGTCCACATTTTTTGTATGCAATAAACCAGCACCATGCAACAGGGACAGCTCCTGTGATAGCAACCCTGTAATTGTCCAGGCTGCGCTCCCGGGGGAGGAGAAAAGGAGGGCAGAAACGACACTTCTGCTCAGAGAGACTCCAGTTCCGTGAGGAGCACAATACTTAAAATATCATCCCTACATTTGTCTGAGTTTGGTGGTGATATTTGCAGTTTTACTAAGCAAAAAGAATGTTCTAATGTTCTTTCTTCTGCATAGTTTTTCTTTCTTTTCATGAAATTACTATTTGTTAATGAGTCTTATGGCTTTTCTGGGATCAAATCTCTGAACTCAAGCTGTTTCATTGTGACCAGTTCCCATATAGCAGATTGACAATATCTATTTTCTTCTGCCTCAGATTTGACAAACTGACTAGAAACTACTATATGCTGTACAGAGTCCCTTCTTTTCCTTAGATTTCTAAGAGAATTCTACTCTTCTCTTAGATTTCTCCTCTTTATCTGATGTTTCATGTTACCTCATATGAATTCCTTTCCCACCAGGTTTACTCGATTTATCTTGGTGTATTTCAGTCGTGTTGCCATAACTCGGAGCAGGTCACTTAATGAGAATTATATTAGGCAACTGCTTTCCCACTGCTTCAACATTCTCCTGCTTGCTGTTGGTTGTACTAGATATGATAAGGATTTTTCGAAAAAACATCTCTACTTGGGACACAATTCTCATTGCTATGGAAGTTTTTAACTGTTGGAAAAGTTCAGAATTCACCTTACATAGCTTATTGACTCTGAGGTCACATTGGTCTCTCCCACCTAGTTTTTGGTAGGTAGAGTATTGGAGTATTCTGTTTTATCAACTAGAATTTCTCACAGTGATTGATATTTTGCCTTGTTATACTAAATCTTGATGCACCAGGAATCTGTGCTTACACATTTTAACAATAACTAGATGTAAAAAATAGCTATTCAGAGCATACTTACTATTTATATAACATTATGGCTAAAATGGACAAATCTGGAGCTAATTACCTGAATTAAATCATAGATCCTTCATTTATCAGCGTTTCGACATTAGGTAAGTTACTTGACCCCTTTGTCCCTGAGCTTCCCTAACCTATAAAATGAGAATAATACTTTCTTCACAGAGATAATTAGAAATTCTTAATGACAATGTGTATAAAGCACTCAGAACAATGCACAGCAGATAGTAAAAACCGTTTAAAAGTTAGCTGGTTACTTTTTAAAATATGGTACAGAAGCTAGAAAAATGTAAGTCATTGGTTATGGACCATCACATATGGTAAGTGTCTCATTGGCGCTATAGTTATTCTGCCACCGTGACATCATTCAACCTATTTGTCACTTAGTTTTCTCATCTGCACATGAGGATAGTTGTTATTTTAGAAAAATGGTTGTAGATGTCAGAATAAAACACATAAAAATCTTTGTCCAGTTCCCGGCATGAACGAGGCATTTCATAAATACGTCAGAAGTTGTCGTTAATCATAATTCCTTAAATCGGTGCTCAAACACCGGGGGAACTCATTTCATTAAAGGCGTTCTTTCTGTATTTCCACTGAAACAAACTTATGGGGGGCATATTTGGAAGAAGTGAGAGATTTGGAGCAACTGATCAAGCTAATATTGTACCTCTTGATCAGTCTGTCCCAGCTTGGTGTGGGGCAGCTTGAGCCAAATTCCTTCATTCAGATCCAATCTGTGCCAAGGGAGTCGTCAACCTTGATGTGGGCTAAGTGCGGTGAATGCTGATTCACATATGGCTTTTAAAAAGACTCAGTGAGATTATTCCATTGAAACTGCTGTGTTCGCAAGGTCAGTGAGAACTTTGATCTTCTGCAGGTGTGCCTCTTCTTGCACAGTAGAACTCGGTTGGCTTATGGTGGTTGAAATTTCAAGTCTTGGTTTGGAAAAAGAGCATGCACTCTGTCTGAATAAAATGATTGCTCCCTATTTTAAAACTAAAGGAATTTAAAGGTACAAATAGAAAAATTTATTTATATTATTCTGGAAACTTTTGTCTAGATGCCAGAGACACGATGCACCCATTAAATGTTAGCTGGCATTACACATTGTGCAGCGCGGGCCAGTTTTTCTGGCTATGTGTTACACGCGCATGTGCCTCGACAGTTATTTTCCAAGTACTTACTAACAGATAGTCTATCTATGTTTTCTTTTAAAGAGCCCTATTTCCATCCTATTTTTCTTATCTAAAATTTTTCTCTAGAGAAACAGATGTGTTCTTAATAAACTTAATGTAGTTTTAGTAGGCAACTTGTTTTCACTGAACTAAGATAAATATGTCACTAATTCATCATTAGTTGAAACCATAACAATTTAAAAAGAAAAACCTTAATGTTGTCATTTCTCTTTTCCTCTTAAAAAATACAAGGAAAAGAAAACACACACACACACACAGATTCATGCATGTAATGAGAGAAAATCTTTGGTTTTTCTTCGTGTTTTTTCATGTTTCTCTTATATGAGAAGATAAATAAATAAATGATAAAGATAACTGAAAACCATGAAGTGGACTTTGGGAGATGGGGAAGGGGATGGAGAGATAGGGAGAAGGGAGTAATGGGATTGAAATTGATTAAAATGCGTTAAATGAGTGTAAGGCTTCCCAACATAAACCCCGCCAATATGTAATATTAATGTGCACTAATAAAATATGATAAAAACATTTTTTAAAAATGGGGCTGGTAGTATAGTTCAGTGATAGAGCACTTGCCTAGCATGTACAGGCCCTGGGTTTGATCCCCAGGACAACAAAAGAGAAAAAACCAAAGCAAGAAGCAAACAAGGACAGAGAGAAAGGAAGGAAGGAAGGAAGAATGAAAGATTCAATATGCAATGGCTTATACCACCCTCTTTTAAAATCATATTTTAGTTTGCTGCATTCAAATATTTAATTGCACTTTTTGCATAATTTTATACAAACTCCAAGTGAACAACATTTGATTGGTCTAAAATCTAAAACTTTTAAGTTATGCTTCAATTTGTATTAAAGCTTTAAGAGAAAGGAGCTTGGGTTGTATAAAATACACATCAAAACTTGCCTGTCCCCTTCCACAAGAGTCCATTTTATGATATTTCTCGTGGTTTACCCATCTTTTCTCTGTAGTAGAAGGAAAGACTTGGCCAAGATCCATTTTTGAAAGTAAGATGGAAACTACAGCTAAGTCACACATTTGCACAAAGAAAATGTAAGCCAATATTTCACTTATACTTTGCAAACAGAAAAGATTGACCTGGGGTCGGGAAACTGGTATATTAACTACATCTGCATTTGGTACAGGTAAAAATCAAGTGATGTCTGGCCCTTTTCTCCTCCAACTCCTGCCCTTTTATTGCCACTCCAAACTTAGCTGTCTCTGAGAGAAGTGCTTTCTTTGCTCTTTCTTTACTTTTCTTAAAGCATGAGTTGGCATCTGGATGCTCCTAGCCTCGAGGCACCCGTGTAGAACTGTGGCTGTTTTTAGTGATAAGAGCAAGAAGGAGCTAGGTATTTGGTGTCAACAAGATAACATTACACTGTTTTCACTTTAATTACATAGGCCTGCTGACAAATACTGTAATTGCAATATAATATTTTTTAAAAGTTCATGATATTTATGGAAAAATACTGAGCATGTTATTTTTAATAGCACTAAAGTTTACCAAAAAGAGCAACGCATGGGCATAAAACTAAGAGAGAAGGTACGACGATCATGGCCATTGTTTCTTAGGCTGCCAATCAAATGAGGAAGTTAATGAAGCAAGAAGTAAACATGGATATAGTCTCTAGATAACCTGTCATGGTATCATTCTTTTCCTAATTACTTTTTGTTATAAGAGGTTTACCAAGCTTTTTACTGCTTAAATACATTTTAAAATTTTACAGTTTTTGAAATTGTAGTTTTACTAATAATTTGTCATTGCTTTGGGTTTGCACATGCACACACACACATATGTTTAAAAGTTGATAAATGTAGGTAATTGTGTTAGGTTATATAAAAACTATCAAAGTCAAAGAAAGTATTTTAAAATAACATTTGACCAATTTATTTGGATCCATCATGATATACACCTAGATTTCACTAAACCTCAGTCTATTTTTATGGTTACTCTGGGATAAGATATTACCCTAATAACACGAGCAAACAGCTGATTTAGCAGAATGTCTTTGGATGGTACCATGTTAACCAATATGATCAGCAGTGTGGATTTACTAGAAGACTTTTAGAATCAGAGTTCATACAATGGCAGGACGTTTGACAAAGAGCACATTTCAAAATTTTAAAAACGTATATTTATTACATTAGAATATACATATATTAGATTTAATGTTCATGTTTATAGTTATAATAGTGAATTAATATCTCAGCTGTATCAGAAGGTACTAGAAATATGGAATTGAATGTACTACTTTACCTTGTAAATAGTCAATCATTTTTGAGAGTCTTCTCTGTGCCAGGCACTGCCCTGAAGAAGCTTATGTTTTTGGTAAAGAAGACAAAGAACAAACAACAGATATTCAACATGTGTGATGGGTATTATCCACGAAACTAGAGGCAGGTGTACGAAAGGTGACACATAAGGGTGCCACGTGAAAGAGGTGACCCTCCTGGGTAAGGTCTGTCTCGTAAACAAAGATGCGAAGGAAGGGCGGGGGGAAGACATGCAACTGTCTTAGATAACAGTATCTAAGTTAACTTAAAATAAGAGAAATTATCTTTTGGTTAAATTACTATTAATATTTGTTTATAACAGAAAAGTGCTTAATAAATAAGTATGCTGCTATTATTATTAATGATGCAAATACATTGTAAAAAATTTCAGATACATAATAGAGACCAAAGTGTCAGAAAAGTGAAAGATAGATTTCTCCCCTGGAAATAAAACCAGTTATAGGCCAACCGGAAAGCAGATGCCTGTGCACCCCACTGAATGATTCTGGAGCAGGGGAGCAGCATCCGTCACCTTCTGATACAAGGAACAACTCAGATGCGAGATGTGCCCCTTACGGAATTTCAACCTAGAGAGTAGGAAGGCTGCCTTCTAGTCGCTACTTCACAAATGCCCCAAGATACTTCACATTTTGGTATCCTGAAAAGAAGGCCAATATAGTGATAGTTCTAATAAGTTAAGCTGATGATTTAAATTGTAAGAATATATATCCTCTCCTCCCCTGCTTGGATGCTATGGAATTTTCCTTTTGATGAGACATGCGTGAGGCGTTTTTATGTTTTGCCAATTGGCTCTTGGGCAGATCTGACTGCTTACTCTGGGCTAGTAACTGCAAACCGCAGGCCGAGGGCTACATTTGCTTCTTTTGGTGTTTTTGTTAGGACCCCCTTGAAGAATGATTTTTATACTTAATCTGGCCCTTTTCAGAAAATATTTGATGGCTCCAATTTCAGGATAGACTTTTCTTTCAGAGTTTTATTCCTTTATTTTATAGCTCCTGTCCAGACCTTGACAGGAAACTCAGTTTATGTCATTTATGCTGTTTCAGGCGGTTGATGCAATAGAGTATCTCATTGGAAAAGGGGCTCTTTGCCCCCGGTGTACTTTTGACACATTTTGTTAATTTTATCACTGGACATGTTTTTATTTCAATGCCTGTAAGTAACTCTCCAGGTGCCCTGTCTTTCGTAGGATCCGACGGGGTGCATCTCTATTGTCCATCAGAGCTTCCAACACCCCATTTGTGTCCTTTGAGTTCTGCTTTGATCCCTGTTCCTGGGCCACCTGACTGGCTGTGCACACCAGGCTCATTTAGCTGCACTTGGTTTTTCCGAGCAGCGCACCACTTTGTGGACCTTCGGGGAGAGATCACACAAGAGGTCAGGCCGATGAAGGGGCACTTGGTTAATTTGGGCCCTGCAAGAAGCAGACACAAAGGGTGGATTAAGGGGAAAATGGGGGACACTGGGAGCGCTCTCAAGTCATGATGCAGGTCTGACTGCGTCAAGTCATGATGCAGGTCTGGGACCCGTGAAACAGAAAGGCAGAGAGAGTTGGGCAGAAAGAGCAGAAAGCAGCACAGTTCTGATGCAGTTTTGGCGAGGCCCGTGCACAGACACTGGACGCATGTGTCGGCTTTCACCATGCGCTGCACTCAGGCACGGACCGGGAGCGGCCTGTGGGAAGAGCCCCCTCAGCGAACACAAAGGCGGGTTCGGAACTCGGCAGCTGGGTCTTTGGTCACCTACATTCCCCTCTGTCTCAGTCCTGCACGTCTGCCACAGTCACACGGGATGGGAAGAAAAATAAGGCATAACACTAAACACTGAGAAAGCAAGCAATCCTGGTCTCGGAAAGGCAAGCTGGAAGACAGTGCGCCTCCCCCCTGATGCTGCCCTACTGCTTTTCCTGAGAACTGGCTGCTGCAAAGGAGTGTCGGCCATGGGTTGCCCTCATCATTCACAGGTCTGGGGCAGCCGTGCAAGACAGCCAGTGGGCTGGCGGGAACCAAGGCAGGGGTGGGGTGCCAATTCAGCTAGCACGCATGTCCCCGAAGCCGGGGAGCAGGGCTAGTGCCAGTCCGTTTTCTGTGGCTCGAAGGCTGGAGTTGACTTCTGTGATTTTCTTCTCATTTTTAACTCGTCTTCAAGACATCTGTCCAAGATGATGCCATGCAAATGATTTTCCCTGGTGGCTGCCGCAGCAAGGGGGAGAGCAATGAGCAGGCCCAGCGGCTCTTCTGGGTGGCCCTTTGGCGACAGTCGCCAGCAGCGACGCAGTAGCAGTCTGTATCTTGTCCGGTCAAGACTGCTGAAGAGTGCTGGCTGGTCTCATTAAAGAGGACGTCCTTCATGCTAGCGCTTCAATCCACCAAGTTTCCCCTAACATGTTGATTAAAGGAAGAAAAGAGAGAGATTTCTTTAAAATGATGCATGTGGGAATTTGCGCATCTGCATTTCTTCCTTCAGGCATCTCTCAGAAAGTTTGACACTGACCCGGACATTTCAGTATAAAGAGGAACAGTTTTATATTCCATCAGCTTTGGCTGTGTGTGTGTGTGTGTGTGTGTGTGTGTGTGTGTGTGTGTGTTGCTGGGGCTCAGAACCAAGCCTGGCATATCCAGCTACATCCCCAGCCCCAAGTATCTATATTTTATATTACTATTTTCAGTGATTGTGAAAAGCACTTTATTATTTAGCATCTAATATTAAAATGTAATGTTTCAGTATCAAATACATATGATATTTGAGGTTATAATTTATGCCAACCTGTTAATTGGAACACAAAATCCTAGTTCCTAACTAATGAGAACTTTTATGAAAGAAAAAATAATCAAAGCTCACAGAAGGAAGAGTATCACATAACTCCTTCCTGTTTTGTGTGTGAATTTTATGATTACAAACATTACAAATCTACTATAAAATAGTAAAAATGATGTTAATTTTTATTGTTTTTATGAATTTCTTCTAAACCTTGCCTACCTTCTTTAATACTTTATTAGAGTTAGGTTCAGAGTAAAATTGAGAAGGAAGCCCAGAGATTTCCTGTCTATTTTCTGTCCCTACACGGACAACCCCAGCAGTCATCTCACCCCCACGGGAGTATTGCACACGTTATAATTAAGGGACCCATGTGGACACGTGGCATCCCAAATCCGTACTTCAGTGTCGACTCCGCTCTTGATGCTGTAGGTTCCGTGGGTTTGGACAAGTGTTTACCATTATAGCAGCATTGTACAAAGTGGTTTCACTGCCCTGAAAATCAGCTGTACCCCATGTATCCACCACTGCTTTCCCCTTGACAACTACAGATTTTTCTTTTGCTGTCATAGTTTCGAGTATGAATACTTTGGGTTTGAATACTACATATTTAGAATCATGTAGTACGCAGCCTTTTCGCACTGGCTTCCTAATTCGGTAATAAGTATTTAGTTTTCCTCCATATATTTTCATGGCTTGATAGCTCTTTTTCTTAGTACTGAATCACATCTGTCATCTGCGTGTACCAGAGTTAATTAATCCATTTACCCATTGAAGGACATTTGGTTGTGCTTGTTTATACTTTAATGATATGATGATCATCTTTTTCATAAAATTAGCAAACCTCTACTTGATATTTATAATATGCATTGGCATGTAATGTTGGCTTGGAGGGTTTTCTTTTTAAGCATCTGTGTTAATTTCATTCTTTTTTGTCTCAGTTTTAGTTTTGGTGTGGTACTTAATACAGGTAATATTAAAATCCAAGTGACAAAACTTGCAGAAACCTAGAAACTTGGACATGAAAGAGGTCAATTTGGAGAGACACACACACTTCTGAGGTTGCCAGAGGCCTGGTGGGTTTTCTTTAGTCCCTGTCAATATATGCCATACTGTTCCTTGTCTTTTATCAATAGAACTGAGAAGTATGATAAAGATGTGTAATTATGTTTGTTATTTAAAACATGTTTTATTTCTGGTTTCTGCAACAAAATGAAAAGGTCAGTCTCAAAATAGTATGATCTCATTTTTGAAAAAAATTTGGCTTCATTTTTGTTCACGTAGAGAAGGATCTGTTGGCGATTGTTGCCTTGTCTAATGTTTATGAAGAACTTTCCCTTAGTATTTCGTTATTAACTTATTGAACCAAAATCATGTGTGAATTCTGTAACTTGAAGTTTATATATTATTAACGACTGTAGTATCAGTTATTGTTTCTATTGTTTCCTTTTACTTTTATTTTTTAATAGTTTATTTTATTAGTATATATTCACAGCATATGAAGTTTGCATTCATCTTAGAGAGTAGGTACCTGTGTACTTAACACATTGTGCTTGTTTTTATTCCCATTCTTTTTCCCATCCACTTTCCTCTCTCCATCTGTAGATCTCCTTTTTTCCATTTTCATTGTTGTTGTTATTATTCTTTTTTTTTAGTTCATGTTTGTGACATATAATGTTTATATTCATTGTATTTGCACATGTACGTGAGGTATTTTAAATCTTTTTACATCCTCTTTTTCTCTCCTCTCCCCTTATCCTGGGTCTCTTGGACCCAGGCAGGGAGATAGATCTTTTGCAACCTTCCCATTTGCAAAAGATTTATCTCCCTGCCTGATTGTTTTTCTTAATCTTTTATTTTGCTCTTTATTTGCACTTTGTACTACTCAAATGGGAGAAACCATACAGTATTTAAGCCTGTGTATCTGATTTATTTCACTTAACATTATTTTCTCGGGTGTATCATTTTCCTACAGAGGCCCCGAATTTAGCCTTTTACTTCAAAAAATTTTAGTAGTATAATTATTATAATTATTTTATCACCAACATTAACACACATGAATATCTATAATAATACCATTGGAGTCATCTGTTCTGACTTTGAAGGAGTTTTATGGGTGGCAAAAAGTTGAAATTGACTTTTTAAGGATAAAATCTTTGCCTTTGAACTTTAAGATTGATTATTTTGATATAAATAGTCATGGATTCTACTACAAATAAAATGAAGTTATATATTTTGTAAGTTATTCATACATCAGGTAGTCATAAAATTTACCCTCAAATTAGGATAGATTTGGGAGTAAAAGGGGTTGTTGATTATTCCAGGTAATAGGCCTGGCATGGGAAACTAGGACATATAGAGATGATGCCGCTATTAATTGATTAAAAAATACTAAGAGAGTAGATACAGGAAAGCTTACTAAAATCTATTTTGATGAATATGGTGTAATGAAAATTATGCTGATATTAAATCTACAAAGCTCTTCATGTCAATATTTGAAGATGAAATGTGAGAAAGAAACTAGATTAGTGAGAATAACATGAAATTCAAGATGGACCCATTTAGGTCACCTCCAAAGGTTCGTAATTGAGTTATCCAACAGGCCTCATTACATTCCTGCCCGGAGAAACACTTGGTGATGTGGCTGAGAGGGAAGTTCCAAGGTGACCCTGAAGTCAAATTATCCTTCTAGGAGTGTGATTTTAGCTCAGGAGTTATATATATATTCTATTAGTTCTCCACCAAAAGTTTGTGGGCACATATAGTTTATCTCTGCAGAAATTATTTACGACCCACTAAAACAAAAGGAGAGAAATAAAGGAAGTGAGTGAGCTAAGAGGGAATTTAAATTTCAAGATATCTTTTAAGTGAAAGATAATATATTGTGCTTGAAAAGGCATTCCTTACTCATTATTCCTTACTGTTAAGTAGTCCTACTTATCATGTATTAAAAGAGACAAGGCAATTTCCATTGAATGTGGAAAAAAAATCAAAGGCCTATAAAAAGAAAATAATTTAGTGTCAAGCCACCCTATTGAGTTTACTTATGCGTTTGTGTATCAGTTCACAATGCCATTTATTAAAGAACAGCCTAGTGCATCCGATACACTGAGACCTTTCAAAGCTCAGTAGATATATTTTTAAGGCAGTGGCTGCCATTTTGAATCTGACCAATGCCGGGATCTGATTGATTATTACCTTATTTCAGGGGAAGCTTTCAGAGCTAATCAGAGATCAGCTATCACTTTGGTTGCTGCTGTACAGAAATCTTAACAATAAAGAAAGCTGTAAATTGAGGATTTATTCTTCACTGGAGTGTGCCACATGCTTGGGAGATGAATGATGAATTCCTAGTCGATTGTTTATTAAAGATACATTTTAATTGTAAATCTACTCTTTGACATCCTAACTAATGGTTGCTGCAAAATTAATAAAAGCAACACACTAACTTTAAATCCCAGATAAGGTAAAGATTGCCATTTTAATATCTCATCCATATCCTTTATCTTTCTGCAGGGGCTTTCAGGCCAGTAGTTTTAATAACATGCATGAATGAAGATGCTCTTTTTTTTTTAACTCAAATGGTGGCAAAGAGTTTTTCCTTTATATTAGCAGGCAATCAATTCCAATAGCTTTTTAATGCTTTCTTAAAGAATCAATTTTAAAGCAGACACTCTTCAGGGGACCCTCTAAAACTTCTTCACAGCCGGTCTCCTAATTTTCTATTACAATGCAATCTAAAGCAGCTACAGAAATAATGCAGATAATGTTTGCTGGGTAATGATTTCCAATTTCCCCATTCCATGTACCCTGTTATTAGGAGGATCATCTTGGTCGTGTAAATTAATTTTCAATTCACTTCAGGGGAACATTACAATGATTTATTCAGCCCCAGTGCAGAAGAAAGTGTTGGGAGGATTTTAGCAATCTGAGAAACAAAATCAATTTGTTCTGATTATCACCACATTAAAGAGAGAAAAAGAAGACAAACCAAAGAATCATTCAAATATGTGCCTGGACTATTGCCTACACACTTGCACCATGGCTCAACGCTCAGGTGTCGCTCTGCATTTGGTGACATCTCTACTTGGAGACTGAGCAGTGGGATGGCCAGACTTAGGCCTCCATATGATATTGCATTTATACACCTTCAATGCAAGATAACCATTCATTCATATTTCTGTGGGAGAGAAGAGTAACACACAAACTTAAAATAGCAATAAAGAGGAATACTTTTATTAAGTATGGCTTAAGTAGTCAGTTAAATATAAAAAAACAGTATTATCACACTATCTTATGAGAAATACAACTTATGTCTTTATTATCATTAATCTCATATAAACATTTCCAAGATTGGGTATGAACTATGCTCTTTATAATGTTGCAAAAAGGTCATCCTTTGTAAATGTTTTAACGACTTTTTAACTTAATGACTTTGTATGTGTGTTGGTGACGGGAGTCAAATCTAACTATGTCCAGGTGTAAATGTGAGTTGCAAATGCCATTTGCTTCCCTGACTCAGTTACCTTCAGGCAGCAAACCTCATGAGCCTCCACACTGGCCAAGCACTGTCCTAGCAGCTAGAGAGATGGTGACAAACAAAAGGAAAGACTGTAAAATTGGCATTTAAATATCGCAAACATAATTTGTAGCCCGCGGCAAACCTATGAAGGAGAAATTCACGGCACTATAGAGACATATAAACATTTGACCACATCAGGAAGGCTGCAGCAGACTTCCTGAGGAAGTGAAGGTTGAGTTCCTGTAATCTAAAGGACAAGGATGAACCAACGGTGGGGAGAAGGTAGCTCCATTCTAGGTTAGAGGGAGTGTCGTATTTGAATTTTAAAAATCATCCAGGGCTGCTTTGAGGAGAGTAAATGGGGGAAAGACAGAATGGCTGCATGGATTGGAGAGGCAGTAGCTCTGGCCGCAGTTCTGAAAAAGATGAGCACCACCGAGTGGGTTTTCCATCTTCCCCATCCTCTCCCCACCTTCAAGTGGCCACGACACTTCGGTTGGACATTCCCGTCTCGATTGCTATGGAGATAAAGATGGAGACACTGACCCGTGTGGGATGAAAATGAGTTTGGTATAATTCCTCAGACTAGGTACCTTCAGGATAAAGATTGTGGAGACGTGTGTGCGGATTTCAAATCTCCGACTGAGTAATGGAGGGTTAGAGAAAGATCCAAGAGTGTGTGCTTGACTTAAAAAGCTAATTTTTTCAAATGTTAAGATCATAGATATTATTTCTGTGTATTTTGAGAAATGTCCTTGTTTTGCTAGAATATTTTTGTGAATCTCCTGCAAGGGTACTTTCCTGACCTGGTTCCGTTTTCCCGATCGGGCCCAGCCTGTCCTTCTCATGCCAGGGAAGGGTTGGTGCAGGGCTGAAGCCTCAGAGTTGTGCTCGGCCTGACGCGTGCACGGAGCCTGCCCTGTCACCCACCAGCTCTGCAGCCCCGCGCCGGTCCTTCGGTTCATGGCAGGTTTAGGTCGCTTGGTCTCCTCTTCACAATGAGCATGGGGCGGGGGGGCAGGAGGGATGACGCAGGGCCGTGCAGCGGTTGTCACTGTAGAGCCAGCAGAGAGGGGCAGTAGGTGTTCTGGTCTCAGGCAGCAGTGGTGTTGGCCCAGCGTCGAAGCCACAGAGCGTCAGGCAGTTTAAAGGACGCTGGGTGGGCGGCCACATGCGCTCTGGACTGACGAGTCCCGGGAGTCAGGACTCTGGATCGCGGCAAAGCGAGCTAACTGCAGATCTGCCCAAAGAAGCGGGGCTGCTGCTGGAGGGCTGGCTGGCCCCGGGACCCCGGTCAGGACGGAGCCGCGTGCCGGGGGTCAGCGGAGGCCTGTAGTTTCTGTTTCCCGGCTGCCGGCTGCCAGGAGACCTGCTTCGGGATCCACAGAGGTTCTTCTGTGGCCCGGATCGGACCTCTCGCATGCTCAGACTGCTACCGCTCTGCGAGCGGGCGCCGCAGTTCTGACGCTGTCAGGTTGGTGAGTGGCTTCTCCCTCCTCCATTCTCAAGCGTCCTTATGGGTCTCCACGCTGTTTGGGGATTTATGGATGGAGCAAGTACCTGAGCTAAACCCGAAGACAGAGACGCACAGAAGCGTGAACAGTTGTATCATCCCTTTTAGTCTTTCATAGTCATTAAGTAAAAAGAGGAGTAGGCTAGCCCATACATTAGATTGATATACGAGCTAAATAGAAATACTATGGAAACTCCAGATTCCCCTTTTAGTGTGGTCACTCTTACTGATGTTCTCTAAACAGTGCAAACTTAGGTGAAAAATTAATCTGTGTGTATGTATCTGTCTACTATGCTGGGCTGTTCAACAAAAGACAAAGACACTTTTAATGTTTTGAATTGTATAGATGTTGAATGGTGTTATGGCACTCAAAAGCATCGTGTGTTTGAAAACTGCACTTATGAGAGTTACTGATATAGATTTTTTTAAACACCAGCAATCTTTCTTCTTGTGTTCTAAGATCCATTATTAAGATTGTTGAAAGAGAAGACACTACCATGATTTCAAGGGACAGGCAAATTATATTTGTTAATCTCCCAACACTTTTCGAGTTTTAACAGCAAACTGACAGCTTGAGTTAGAAGTTATCGTATTTTAATATTCTGTGTGTGTACATGGTGGTAGGGGGAAGACATTACTTCTGTTCACCTGCTCTTTTATATCCACATAAAAGCGAAACCTACCTGTGGTTCACCAATGCATCATGGAAATGGAGATGTGGATTGTCACAAAATGTGTAGGTCAGTTTGTAATAGCCCGAGGTAAAAACATAAGCTGTATACACAGCACCTACAAAATACGTTCAGGGATCTTAGAAAACTACTTTAGATAAAGAACTAGTTATTTTTCAGAGAAGCTGAAAATGAGCATGGATATTTTTCATTAACTATGAAAGATAAGTGGGAGACCATCTGTGTCACTTACAGTTCACTAGAGCAACAGATTTATATAAGATATTTGTGATATAAAGGATTTACAAAGTGGGCTGCCTGTGGAGTCACTGGTGGAAGTCTGGAAAATGGGTGTCTGTACCCTGGAGAGCCACAGGATCCAAGGCTGCAGGCTGGGAGCTCACTGAAGTCTGGTGTGAGTCCATGTCTGAAAGTCAAAATGTCTGACTGGACACCTGGAGAGACATCCCGGAAGCCTGAAGGATCAGGAGAGAAATGGCCACAGGGCGTGGCAAAGACCAGAGCGCCTCCAAAGAAGCAAAGAGGGGCAGGCAGATTTCCTTCTTCTTTCCCATTTTATTCCATCCAGGCTACAAGACTATGGGTTAATGTCACCCACATTCCAGGTCTCCCCTCTTCAATTTGCAGTTTATAGCTCAAGTGTACTGTCACACCCAGAACTGTGCTCCACTGAGCCACCAGCCATTTCTTAATCCATTCAAGTTGCCACCACGATTAACTATCACACCATCGTACTTCAAATAAACTTGAAATTCTTTTTGAGTTGGATGTGGTGGTGCTTGCTTGTAATTCCAGCACTTGGGAGGCTGAGGTAGGAGGATCACTGTGAGCTGGTGGCCGGCCTGGGCTACATACTGAGACCTCGTCCCCCGCCCCGCCAAAAAAGAAAAATTCATTTTGAGAGAAACTGGGGACACCACAGATCCACAGATATAAATTCCACTTCCAGAGATTGAGAATGGAGTTTGGATTAAGTTTCTTATGCTGCTCAGTGGGAAAAACTATCTCACATTTTAGGAGACAGTGTTGAGAGCAATCAGTGGGTTTAATAAATGATGGGAAGATTGCCCAGAGTTCCAGGCATTGGCGTGACTGAGCTCAAGCAAGTTCATTTCAAAATCAAGCATAAATTGTAGAATTATGACAGAAAATTTTTTTGAAAATATATTTACTGAAACATGGGGAATGAATTTCCTAAATAAAAGTGGGAGTTCCATAAACCAATTACCTAATAGTCAGAAGTAAGAATTTTTTAAAGTAATCATTAAATGCTTTTAAAATATTAGGAGGGAGGAGAGGGGAGGGGCGGGGGAGAGGGGGAGAACCAAGATGCACCATGTATAGGTACCGAATAAATGTAATGAATGTGACCAATGTATGTAGAATGTACCAATACATGCTCTTGGTTTAAAATAAAAAAAAAATTAGTCAATAAGGAACCTAGTATTAAGGAGGAGGTGGCGGAAGTGAGAAATAAAGCAAGATAGAGCTAGTTCTCCTATTTCTTTTCTTCATTCTTAAACCTCTCTTTACATGGATATCCTACTACCTTCCAAACTGAATATGAAATCGGACCATGGGACATAAAATTCAGAAAAATTAATCAAATATTGAATAGATATGTTAGTCTATCTATCTATGTAGATTGATGAATAGATATTTTGAACAAGTGCTAAGTTTACTTCAGAACTTCAACAAAAGCAAAGTGAGTATGTTGAGGTTTTGATTCACCTTGTCTCAAATGAATGAGTCTTGGGCACTGTATACTAGAAGACTTCTACTATGTGCTGTCATGTAACATCAAATATAATACACACTACTGAACCATGGTGTCTATCCATAATAATTCTGGTAATTCTGTCAGTAAGTTGGTCATCCTTATTTCTTTTTATAAATCACACTTAGAATTAATTTTATACTTTAGGCCACAGCTAACATCTGTAAACTCATCATTTGGCCCCTTTTTTGCTTATTACCTTAAAAAGGCCCAATTTTCACTTTCTGATGTAGAAAACTTGTGATCCTCAGAATGATACTATGATGTATGTTATATTATTGTCTCATTTTAAAGTTAAATAATTAAAACCAAAGCATAGAGAGATTAAGCAATTTGAGCAAAGCTATTTAGTTAGTAAATGAGGGAACCAAGATTAGAGTATAAACCATCTGACTTCAGAGTCAGTATTCTTAACTTTTATGCAATACTGCCTATATTTACACCTAAACACAATATATAATATAAAAATATATTATATATGGTTAATATAAAAATTATATATTGTATAATATAAAAATTGTATTATATACTGTATATTATATTCCCTATAAACTGTTTTAGGTAGCATCCATCCGATTTTGTGAAAAATCTAATAATTTTTTAGAATACTTGTGCATGCAGTTTCTAAATCAGATAACGTGTACATTTTAAATTTTAGTTCATGTTATCAAGTGTCCAAGAGAAAGTTGGAATAAGTTTTCCCTCCAACAAGAGAACATGAAAATGCTTGCTTCTGTAAACTCTTGATAAGCTTTTGGGTAGCTGGAGAGAGAGGTATTGTGTTTACAAGGATCTCTGGTCATGAATAATTAAAATATCCCTTTTACCATTTGCATCAAGTGGTCATTACCTTAAGTGAATCTTTGGCAAATGCTGAATGGTAGTTGGTTCTTAGGAAAGTTCTCTAATGAGTGCTCCATGGGCCAGGATTCTGTGTTGTTAAATCAAGGAAAATATTGTATGCTTGGATGTGAGCTGCAGAGACTGCAGATCTAGCATGACACGATGAACATCTGGGGGCCTGATTTAAGCTTTTCCTCAGCTGTGGGATTGTTGCAATCAAATGCAGGTGAGTTGTGGAAATACTGAGAATATGACCAATTATTTTTTCAAAATTTAAAAAATGTTTTCTTTTTTTAGATTTTTAAAAATTTTATTTTGTTAGTACATGTATGTAGTACATAATGTTTACATTCCTTGTGTGGAGTTGGTAGGTGTACATAACACCTCACAATTCCTTTTTTTTCATCCCTTGTCCCTTCCTACCTCGCCCTCTCTCCATCTCTTGATCTTCTCCTCTGAGAAAGATCTAAAAAGCAAAATAAAAGACAGATAATAAAATACAGTCTTTTAAAGTACACCAGCATGTTTTCAGCTGAGATATTTGGGTCCTGGATCAGATACATACCAATGAAAGGATGATTATTGCCTGATAATCCATGTCAGTAACAGAATGAAAATAAACATTCAAATACCCCAATCAACATGTGGAATTTTGAATATGAAAAAAATCTTACTCCACACTTAAATAGCTTTAAAGGGCTATATGTAGCAAGTAGTTGAATTCAAGGTTTTTGGGTGGTATAATTTCATTGTAGTTTGTTTCAAAGGACTTATTGATTAATGGCAACAAGAAAAAGGTGCAGTTGTTTTCTTAGGCCATTTCAGAAAAGCAAAATAGGAGCACCAAGCATGGAAAGGAGAGTTTTCTCCTTGTTGTGACTAAGGAGGACTTCAGTTCAAGGCCTAATAATTTAGTTATGCATCTCATAATTTAATATAAATTAAAAAGCATAACAAGGTCCAGAGATGCTTTAGGCCATAAGAAACAGAAAGTTAATTTGTCAAAAAAGCAATTATTTGCTCTCTCATTTGGCAGGGGTATTATGCGAAGCCAAGGCTGTGATGTCTACTTTATTAGTTGTCTGTCTAGGAAATCTGAAGTAGATGGAATGGAGACTTTCTTATTGGTTCTAACTGGTTTAGTACAGTTAGACTTGAATTGTTTTCTCTACGTACTTTTAAAACCGATTCCCTATACATCCAATAAGAGCAAAAAACCTGACTAAAAAGCCCTGGGATTGGGAAGGATCCTAGGCAAGATATTCCTAATAAACATAATATTAATTTTCCCCTCTCAGCTCTGTACTAAAATTAGTTTGAAGACCATGTGTGTGAGGATGGGACTATTGGAATAGCCTTCGCAAGAAGAATCTTGTCAATTTTAATTTAGGAGATTTTGCAAAAACATCTAATATGTCTCTTAAAATACATATTTTAAGAGACTACACTTCTGTTGAAAAGAAAAATAAACACAACAAAAACTGGTTTGCATAGATTCCTAAGTAAAATCCACTTAAAGAAACGTTGTGTGCCCCCAGTGCATGGGTCGCAGGTCTGCATCCAATGACTCTCCCATGCTGAAGCAGAAAGACGGACCCTTCGGCTCATGGCAAGCGTTGGGGGTCATCCTGGCCCCAAAGCTCACCCAGTGAAACTGCCTCACAGTTCAGCTTCTCTTCCGGCCCAGCATGCTTTGTTAATCCCTCTTAGGAGATGTTCTTGGAAGAGAGCTTCCCGTCAGCATCCTGCACTCAAATCTCAATCTCAGAGACTGTATTTTGGAAACGTGATTTAAGAGCATTAATGCCAAGAACCTCAGTGGTGATGGCTGAGCTCTGTCTCTTCCTATGTAATCTCAGTTTCTTTCCAGGATAATCAGACTTGCTTCACTGGAATCTGAGGCTTTGAGAAACTAAGACAGAAGCTGTCAGTCCTCTTAAAGTCTGGGCTTAGAAACGGCATCGTATGAGTTTCTGTGTACTTACTTGGTCAGAGAAATAGGCCAACCCAGATTCAAGAACAAGAAAGATTATCAGAGAAAGATGAGAGGATTTTCACCCACTTTAAACCTACTATGTGGACTAATTGAAATATGCTTTAGATCTACAGGGAGAAAGACTTATCTTTTCCTCGTCTATCTCCAAGGGAATGGAGAATTAACACCTTAGGAATGTATTAGCTAGCTAGGTGCAATTTAGTGTCAATAAAGAAAAATTAAGAAGCCGTCCTGGGCCGTGTCTAGGCGGAAGTGATGAGGAGGATGTCTTGGTTACTTTCTTGTCCTTGAGACACAATACCTGACACATAGAACTTACAGGATGACAGGTTATTTTGGCCCACAGTTTGTAGAGGTTTCAGTCCAAAGTCTGTTGGCTCTAAGGCAGCGTAGACATTAAATCATGTAGTTGCATGTTCAGCCCATGGCTTCCCTCTTGGGCCAGCTTTGCTTACTCCTTGCAGCTTTCTTCAGATGATCCACTTTCCTGGCTTTTCCGTACTCCTGCGGGCTCCATTGTACTTTCAGCTTCACACACTGCCCTCTAGGGGGTGCACTGCATGGCGTCCCAGGCCTTCCTCTGAAATCTGTGTGGAAACCTCCTGGACCACACAACTCTTGCATTCTGCATGCACCTAAAACAGCACCGCCTGGATGTTGCCAGGTCTGTGGCCAAGTGGAGCAGCAGCTGAGCCCTTTCGCATCTTGCTGATGTTGCTGAGACCTCCGAATGCCTAGATGGATAAGCATGGTGAACTGAATCATGAGGACTTAGTTCCCATTCCCTCGGCTGCAGCCATTCTGCATCACGGTGCTCTGGGTCTCTCTTCTCCACACAGTCTTTTACTTTAGCAGTTCTGAGCATGAAAAGTGTAGTGGTTACTTTTCTAGAGTCAATGGTTTGCAAGAGAGCAGATTGAATACAGGACATTTACAAGTTACAACATTCACCCGCAAGCCAAATGCAGGAAGTGTGCCGAATGTCTGTCTATCCACTGGAGACCCAAAAGATCCGATCAAGGGCTGGGAGCCCACAGCACTGTCCCGTGTACGTCTATGTCTTCAGATGATGGCTGAAGAAATCTCTACTGGAACCAGGATACTATACTCGCAGCAGAGATGAAGACCAGAGCTCCCTCAAAGCAACAGCAGCCATCCTCGATGACAGCAAGGCCTCGAGCTCCTTCTTCAACAAGTACAGCTCAGTCCCTTTTGGGAGAACCAACCACAGCAGAGCTTCTCCTGGGAAACAGCCTGCAACTGTCTTTTGCTCCCGTTCTCCTTTATGTTGCATTGGCAACAATCCTCAGGTGGCTCCTCTATGCCCAGAACCACATCAACTCAATCCAGCTGGGTGTTCCTGCTCAAGTGGACCACAGTCAGTCCACCACACAAAGGATAGGACTATGCTGGTTCCTCACATTCCCACAAGGCATTTCTTTTTGTATTGTCCAGATGCAAAGTACTTGTCTTTTTTAAATGCTAATCTTTTTAGCAACCAAGCTCTCCTCTGCTCCATCTTTATAGGCCCCAACTTTACTGTCAAACTGAAAACTTTTAAAATCACCCAGCTATGCTGTTTGCTCTTGATTCTGAGCATAGATCTGGCTAAAAGCCTGTAACAATACCCAGTGCTACAACCTCAATATTATTGAAATGTCCTCTGCTAGATGCATTAACGTGCAACCCTTACTGTTAGTCTCTTACAAGTATCAGGACATGAGCAAAATAGAGACAGTCTTCCTTCCAGAGCATAACACACATGGCCTGGCGTCCAACTGCCAATGCAGTCTTTCTTCCCAACCGAAACCTCTAGAGCCTGGTCTTTTCCAGCTGCATTACTATCAACATCTGGTCTTCAGAGCTCTGACCAGAATCTCCCATCAAGCTCAACTCATGAATTCTAGGGCTGCTGCTTCTACGTTTCCAAATCTTTCCAAACTCCTCCCAGAAGCCAGGTCCAAAGGCTTCTGAGCCACATGGCCAGGTAGTATCACACAGAGACCCCACTTCTCTGTACCAAAATCTGTCTTAGTTAATTTCTTATTGATGAGACACACTATCTGATGCTCACAAGTATAAGGAGGAAAGATTTATTTTGCCTTGCAGTTTGTAGAGATTTCAGTCCATAGCTGGCTGGTTCCAAGGCAGGGTGGCACAGCAGAGGGTGATGGAGGAGAATTGCTCATGGTGTGGCAGGCAGGAAGCAGCGAGAAAAATCAAAGGAGGAGGGAGGAAGATAGACCTTTCCAGTCCATGTTCCTGTGACCCACCTTCTTAGACCAGGCCTGACTTTCAACATTAAAATAGTAAATTTTATATAAACACAAGTCCCTTGTTACCCAAAATTGAAGACTAAATTTGAGGACAAAAGGGGAAGTTTGGGAGAGTGTTTATTAGAAATAAAAAGAAGTCTGGAATTCTTTCTTTGTTTTGGTGTTATATTTAGGCTGAGCATGGGGCCTTATTTCAAAGACGAATTTGAAAGAGTTCGAAAAGAAACAGGTTGTTTGCATTTTTAAATGTTTGCTGAAGTCTGGTTGAAATCCAGGCCTGAAGGTAGGGAGTAGCTGTCAACTAATTTAACCTACCTTCTTCCCCAGAGGAAAGGTTCTTATTTCTCCTTTTATTGTAGATTTTATCGTTCCTCATGTGTTTGCCTTTGTATCTCTAAACTTGATTTAACTGTTTGAATGGGCTGTTTTCCTTTGTGGGACTCTATAGTTAGGATGCTCTGACTTCATTCTCATAATAACTAAATTGAATTACTACAACATCGTCTTTATCTGTAAACTCACCAGTGGACTAATTTGTTGTTCAGCACAGCGTCACACTCCCATGATCCAATCACCTCCCCCAAACCCCCCCCCCCCCACCATGAGGGTTTGGTGGGACACTGAGATACTATACCATAGCAGAGAGTGAGGTGGGGGAGGTAGAGTAATTGTCCATTCTCCCTTTTTGTAATCTGTTAGCAGAGTATCCATTAGAAGTGTATAATTTCAATCCAAATGTCCTGTAACATAAGGAAGCAGAAAAACAATTACAATGTTAGAAATCAAGAGAATGAAGTCCGAAATCAGACTGATTTTGGTTTTCGTTCCAGCTTTGCCATGAAAGATTGTACAATAGCTATTAAATGGAACTTGGGGACCACCTTTCCCAGCTTCCCAGGGGGGATGGTGATGGTTACTTTGTGGGTTTTGAACATCAAGTACAATGAAATAAGATAACGCCTGAAAGTGTGTGCAAAAATGCTGTCAAAAGAGTGACAAAAACTGTAAAAAAGAAGGTAACGGAAGTCAAAATACGGGTACAAAGTAAAATGGAACAGAATTGTTTTCAGTGTGGGATGAAGCATTAGTGGTAAAACCCGTGAGTAGTCCTGAAGGTGCTCATAACAGATGCTCCACAAACGCTGCAGAATTTTAGTTATCCTGAAGATATCGAGGAACAAATGTGCTGTATTTTAAGAATCTTGGCAATGTGATAATTAGAGAACAGCTTTCCTTCTCAGAGTGCTCGAAAAGAGTTTTTAGTAATCATGTTCCAATATTATTCCAACTCAATACAAAACCTTATGTTTTAGGTGGAGATACTACTATCCACATTTTGTCAAATCACCGGAAAGCCTCCTTCAGGTATTTCTCATTTCTAGTGCTATATACAAACTCAATTGGTGGTAACACTCTAGACTTCTTGTTGTGCCTGTGTTTTAAAATTTTTATTTATTTTATTGACTTTTCGACAGGGCACAGCTAGAGAAGAGGAAAACCTAGTTCAAAGAATGTATGTGTACCAATCCATCTCACCTATTAAATATTGATAATTTTACATTACAGTTTTAAAGCAACAAGGAATTGTTGCTCTCATATCAACCAGTCTGAAACAGAAACAAGTCTGTTTCCTTCCCCTGTAGTTAGCACAGTGTGTCTGGATAAACAGGCAATTAAGTTCTTAAAATATGAGCCCAAATGAGGCTGGGGCGGGGTGTGTTTTCATATTGTGCTACAACCAAAGACACTTAACTCATCGGGCTGGTTTAACTTATTCTTCTTGCTGAGCATACACACTATCTTTCATGTTTATGTACGTTTTTAGTAAGTTTAAGCTGAAAAGATTGGCTATTTGTTACATAAAGAACATTTTGTTCTTATTTCAGATTTGGTATGGTAAAAAGTAGAATTGTTCCATGGCAAAGGTCGGAAGGCCTTGATCGTATGGCATGTTCTCCCCGCAGCTATTAGTGTGATCTGGGGACAGTCACTTCACCTCATTCATCTGACCTACAGGGATGAATGATGATACTTTGTGATCGACCCACTTGGTAGGTCTGTGAGGCACAAAAAAAATTTTGAATGGGAAGGAGTGTTAAGGTGCCACATAAAGTGCATTTTCCATTCATACTTTAATGTTAAAACCATAAAAGGCTGAAATATTATATTATCTGTTTGCATACTCATGAACATAAATAATTTGGATGTGAAATTAAAAAAAGAATTACCCAGAGTATCTCTATTGTCTGATGCAAGAAGCAATAATCTATTTGAAATTATATATATATAATAAAGTACATTTTAATATTTTAATCTTTTTTTTTTTTTTTTGTGGTGCTGGGGATCGAATTCAGGCCCTTGTGCTTGCAAGGCAAGCACTCTAATCACTGAGCTAAATCCCCAGCCCCAACTTTATTATTATTTTAATATATGCAAAGCTGTGGTGTTGGTGGAAGGTTGGGGGGAGGTTAACTGTGGAGTTCCTTGAGTCAGCCGGTGGTCAATGTCTGCTCAGGGGATGGAAGACTACCACCTCTGAGGAGTCCAAATGTCTTGAAGATGGGATGTTGGGCTCATTTGAGCAGAGATGGACCTTACAGAGAAGACAAGGAGGCTCCTGTGGAAGCAACTGGATGAAGAATAATCATTCAGCCAAACTGTCACCACACCTTGCTTGCCTACCTTGCTAACCTAAAACAAATATATATACTCAGCTGAGCACGGCCGTCCCTCAATAAATCTGGGAGTCTGAGTCAGTTTGTGGCTTCATTCCATTCCAGAGGCGAAGACCCCTGAGCCCCCATAAAGGAATTCTCTGCCCCCAGTCTTCATTCATCTCTGCAACAGGGTTTGCTGGTCCAAACTCAACATTATTTTAAGTTCCCTTAAGATATTGCCAGAGGTAGTTAATAAATATCAAAAATTCTAAGCATGAAAAATTCAAGTCTTTCCAAGAAAGAAAAAAAAATGTAGTAAAACTTGGGCATTATTTATCTAAATAATTGTTTTGATCAGAGCAATTCTGATTACATTCTTTTAATTTCCTTTTTCCAGTTTGCTCATTGACTGCCTATATCTCCACACAGTTAACAAATTGGCTGATATTTCTGGTTATCTTCACAGTCAATTATGCATTGATCAACAGATTGACCATGTAGCAATTTGATTTGGTTGTTAAGAACAGCTGCAAATATTGGATTGACTGCTGCAATTGTTAATTCAGCTGTTTGTGCAGACAAGGTTTTGAAGAACAAATTTTGGAATATATACAAAATAGCTCATATTCACAGATAGTCCTCCAAATGTTTAATCTATGACCAAAAGAAAGTTCAATTTGAATGATGCTTGTTTATGCATGTTTCACATTAAACACAGAACTTGATATGGAACATAATTTAAGGTGTTCTGACATAACAAGGAAATGTTTGCTTAATTTCTGTGTAACACTTGCAGTCCTAATTGCTGGATTAACAAGAAATGCTATTATCTTTCATGTGTGAGATGGTGGCTCTTACAGTTATATTGTTCTTATAGTCTTCGTTGATTTTGATGAAATGATCAAAATACTTCTGTCCTGTTATGTATTGTTAATTAATTTTCTTCTTTTCTGGATAAACGTTATTGAAGGTGAAAGAGAATTTGTTATGAAATGGGAACTCTGTGGCCTTAATTTCTACTGAGAGTGACTATCACTTGTAAGTTTCCCAGATTTGTTAGGCTTCCAAGAGGAAGTTGGCTGACTCTTCCTGGAGTACTACTGCCCTGTGGAGAGAATTGAGACTACTTTCCCCCTATGACACCGGTCTTCTCTCTATCCACCCAGGAATGCTGCAGGTCAGGGCACCAGGAATTCCCCAGAGACACCAGTGGGCTAGGGTATAGCGGGGGAGCTTTGGGTGGGATCAGGAAAGGAGTTAAAAAATTACAGAATGGACTTTTGAGTTTTTCAGGTGTTTTATTTTTTCTCCTCCTGTGTTGGCATCATGCAATGATCCAGAGTCTTCTCTCCCTTGAGAGCATTTCCACTTCAAGTACTTATTTTCAACTGACCATAACTTTTTATATTTATAGGGTACGATGTGATGTTTTGATTTACGTATACATTTGTGGAAAGCCTGAAAGAAGCTAATTCACATATCTATCATCTTAACCTCCTCAGAAAGCTGATTGGTAATCAGGATGCATTTCAGAATCCTGGAGCTCAAGGCTGGATGTGTTAGCTTGCTACTCTAGGCCTTGAGATTACGTGTCATTGTTTAGCTTTATCATTCCATTAATGTGGAAAAGTCAGTTTAGTTAGGTCAAGGGAAAAAGGGTGAAGGTAGACACTTGACATTTTCACGTAGGCTGGGCAGAATTTTCTGACTTGGATGAGACCTATTCTAGTTCACTGGGGCTTAGAATCCCATTCCACTTCTTGAGACCCAGATTCAGTAACAAAGTGTGTTTGTTTGCTGGTGTTTCCCGCAGAGCATCTGTGGTGTGGGTAACTTTTTGCCAAGGATTCCAGGTTGCTGTCCCTATTTCCCTTCTCTGTCAAACAGCAATGAACTCAACACAGGTGCCCTTCTACTCACAACAGGGTCATGTCCTGGTGACTACACGGCACTGAAGATGGAAGCATTTAACACACCAAGCCTAAACATCAACATAATACTGCACGGTATTTTTTTTTTTAAATCCTTGTGATTGTACAGTTAACTGGGAGCTGTGACTCGTCTGGAAAGTCTGGTATCTCCAACCCCAGGTACAGGGCAAATTGAAAACTTTAAGGAAAGTTTACTAAATGCATCCGGCTATCATACAATCTATAAGGCCTCCAAACTGTAATTAAGGCCATTGTAAGCTGAAAACCTACATTAACTGTTTTATTATATTCCCTACCCTTCAGTAATAATCTCTAGTTTAGTAACAGAAAAAATAATGTAGATGTGAACAGTTCACCATAGCCAAATGCACTAAGGAAGAAAATAACATTTTTCAGTGGTATGAAGAAGTTGGCCGACTCTTAGGGTGTCCATTGTTAAATATTCAGAAATCATGAAAGTTGTGTTGTTTAAACATTTGGGCTTGACACTGGCCATGGTGGGAGTACACTGAGCAAATGCAAATGCTAAAAAGCTGGGTACTTTTCACTGTCTTGCAGAGCGCCTATTTGTCAAAACAATACTGCAGTTGAGCTGGAAAAGCAGAAAGGGAGTGAAGTCATTATAAGGAGGAGGAACATATTATGATTAAAATCTATAAATACATTACTGTTTGAAGTTTATCATGATATATAGGATTAAAATAAAAAATAGCAATAGTTTGTGATTAAAATGGTTCATTCTCTTTGATGCATAAATATTAATTTAATTCATTTAAATACGAAAATCATATTTTTTCCTACTTGATTTTTAATAGACTGATAGGTGTGTAAATTTCTTGCCATAACTATCTTTTGGTCATTATTTTTTACTGTTTTTCACAGATTTATATATAGAGAAATATATATATATATTTTCTCTTATATTTGGTGTTGTTCAGGAGGTCTAAAGTGAAGCTGATTTTTATCCATGTGTGGACAAACTCTCCCCTTCTTCTTTGATGCTTTTCGCATTCATGTATGATTGTATAGTCCTAGATTTCCATCATTTCCACGGATGCCTTATTTATTATTTTGCTCTGTTATTTAGTAAAGAATTTCAGTCTATAAATTTGGTTTTCCCATTTACCTCTGGTAGATTTTTCTTTGAGTTTCTTTTATGTCAGAACCATCTATGAACGTCAAATCTTTGTTCCCTTTCATTCTTACCTACCCATTTTCTTGTCATTTTCATTTCTGTCAATTTCCTTTGAATTTAAAGTTTCTCCAATTTGCCATCCTTGTTGCTGATTTCATTTGGTTATATGATGTTTTAATCACGAATGGAGATTTTAGTTTCACCCTTGCTTGGGATTTTCTCTGCTTTCTTTCACTATTTTAGTCAGATTTCTTTATCTTTGCCTTTGTCTTGGGCCCTTTGCTCTTTGTTTACTTGTTCCAGAGGCCATGTCCATCCACTTTGTGTGTTTTAAAGTCACGGAGCACACCCTGTTAACTTTTCATTTTCTTTTTGCTACTCGTTTCCTCTGTTCATTTTTGTGCATATAGAGATTCATCTAGACCTGGCATTTTTCAAAAATGCTGTCTTGGTTTTCTTGGCCTGTTCTGCTCTTATCCTAGGTGCAGGCAGCTTTTTGTGCAGAGATCTAAGGATGTGCATTTCTTACAGCTCAACCTCTCAGCCATTGCTTTTTGGGGCTAGTGGCTAGGGGTGTAAATACACGACCAGCTCTGGTTGGCTTAAAACAATGACTCTTTGGCATTTGGAAAAGAGTCACACATATTTCTGTGCTAGTCATTTACTTAAAATTTAGGGCAGACAAGGAGGGTAAATAAAAACATTTCTACCCCTTATTTGGACTCGTCCTTGTTACTCTGTACACTGCAGAGCAGGATTTCTCAACAGCAACCCTGTCGACATTTTGAATCAGAAAATTTTTTGCTGTGGATCTGCCTTGTGTCATAGGATATTTAGCAGCCTTCCTGGCTTTTCTACTCAGTAGATTCAAGTAGAAATTCCCTACCCCTCATTGTGCCAACCAGAATTATCTCCTGACACTGCCGATGACCTCTTTTGTGGGTTTTTGTGTGTGTGTGTGTGTGTGTGTGTGTGTGTGTGTGTGTGTGTGCCAGGGATTGAACTCAGAGCCTTATGCTTCCTAGGCAAGTACTCTAACCACTGGGCTAAATCCCCAGCCCCTGCCGATGACCTGTGGGGAAGAAAAATCATCCTCACTTCCTGGAAACACTACTGCCAAGGAGTCTAAAGATAAGCTTCAAAATCTGTACTAAATGCTGTGCATTTTGTGAAACTTTCTCCAAAATAAAATATTCTTTTGTCTACATTTTATTGTACTAGAGCTAACATTTTTTCCCAATCTTTATAGACATTTAGTAGAATGCGCAAAGGAATTATATGAGGAATTGTATTTCTGCTATTGCATTTCTTATCCACTTTTTCATCTACTAAATAATCTTTGAGCATATAATATATGCCATACTCTGCTGGGTTCTGGAACAGTAAGCGGAGTAAGACATTCTCCTTGCCAATTCTTATCTTTTGGGAATTTGCATAAGATTAAGATTGACCGTATTTATTGTCTTTAAATTTCTTGCCCTTTCAGCTTCCTTTATCAACATTTCCTTTGGTTTCTTCCTACATCTAATCTAAATGTAGGACATGTCAGTGCCTTTAAAATGGCAATGTTATTTAGAAATTTCCAAAGGAAGGGGATAAAGCAAGTGAGATTCCTTAATTTTACTTGGCTTTATTTTCTTCAGAGCCTTTTAGGAGATGATTAATCCAGGCCCCCGGTGTTTTCTGAGGGCCCCAGACCCCAATATTCAATTCTTCCTAAGTATCTCCAGACTGAAGTCCCACAAATACCTGAAACTCACAACTCCTTCCAAAGGATTCCTCACCCACAACATAGAGCATAACATTTTGCTTTCTTCCATACTTTTGGCACTCTTCTGTCATAACCTTAGCTCTGTGTAAGTTAGTGACATCATAAAGTTCCATCTGTTCTGCTAAATAGTGGGAACATACGTAGTATTTAAACCTTTTCTTCGCTTTTTTCAGAATTTGGGTATAGGTGCTTGCCTAGATGTTTTCTTTAAAGTTAAATTTAAAACACAAATGCTGCCACAAAAGATAATACCATTTAGATTTCTTAGATTTTTTTAAACTTAGTTTTCCATGTGTTTAAATTGGGATTCAGAGATATAGTTGACAGTCTAGGGTCCTAAAATGTCATGGTAGAGAGGAACAACACCAAGTAAATAAAGCACAGAGGAGCAGAGTACCTGGATTTACCAAGGATAAAACGTGAATGATTTAATAATTCTGGATAGAAGTTGGACAACGTGGTACATGTCTGTAATCCCAGTTACTTGGAAGGTGAAAGAGGAGAATTGCCAAGTTCGAGGTCAGCTTGACACAATTTAGGAAGACTCTGTCTCAGATATAATTATAATAATTATTAGGACAAAAATTCTGGATAGTGCTGATAGTGCGTTGGAAAAAATATTAAGCATCTTCTATTTTTATTGTTTTGCTATTTCCAGTTTTAAAGATTTTTCAAGTTGGCATGAGTCCAGTGTGATGATTAAACATTTGTTTCTTCAAAAGAGAATTGATTCTTTCGTTCTGCGTTGCTCAGTTCAAGATTAAATCACGAGGGGATTTGGAAGAACATAGCGAAGTTTCATCTGGCTTGGTGAGAACAATGTATTACCAGATAATCATTGCTTTGTAATAGCTCAAGAAAGTAATAGTTCTTTTAATTAAAGCTTCATGCAGCCCTCCTGATTAAACCCAAACCAGAATAAACATTGGGACCGGGCTGATTCGGTGGGAAGCCACTGAACCTTCCTGCCACAATTATTTGCTGGATTAGGAAAGTCATTTCTTTCTCTTCCCACTTGCAATAGGTATGTTGTGGGTACATGTATCTTCGTGTTCAGGTCCAGGAAAACAGAGGCAAGTGAGACAATCTGCTAAGCACCAGGAAACAACATTCAACAGGTGTCTTAGGGAAATTGCAGAAGGGTTTCTACTTTATCAGGATTTCCAATTCTGGACATCTTACTTTGGAGCTTTTGTATTACTTTGATCATTCTCATAAAACTTAGATTCATGGAAATCAGCAGCCTTTTTTGGTACAGTGTGTAAGAAGACCACAGATTATGATCTGTTGATGATAAAAATAAATAGTTGGATTTTCTTTTCTTTCCTATCAGTGCTGACTTGTTCTTTTTCAAGAAAAAAGTGAATGTTAGCTTTCTATTCTATGTCTGTGTGAAAGAGTATGAAGCCTCAGAGGATCACACTTCAGAGTGTAGGTATAGCTACTTTATTTGATCCTTCATGTGTTTACAACCAGCATCATTCCAAGTCCAGATACTGCGACCAGCGAAATAGGGTACCGCTCTGTTACACTGATTTAGGCATCCAAGGTCACTCTGCAGTGCAAGGGATGCAACTGGACTGACCTAGGTCTATATATGCAACATAACGTAGTGCTTCTTACAGAGTCATCTGACACACTAAATGTGCATTGAAACTTAAGTCAGTGATTATATTTATTGAAGTTTGTAAGATAAACATGATGGTCTACAGAGGCAAGTGGAATATTACCATCTATGTTCTGCACCATCTATATTCTGATGGAAAAGGGAAAGCATGGGATCGATAATTTGCTTAAGTTGTAGGCAAGGCATGTATAGCTTATGTAACATGTTCTATTTAAAATACACATAAGCATATTTAATAAATTTCTCCAAAGAACAACTTGACATTTTGACAAAGTTCTTATACATTGAAAGAGAAAATTTATGAGTTAATATTATAAAAACTCTTGGAAAAGCACACAGCGTAAAGTAAGTTTTCTGTATTTGCTATTATTGCATTTAGAACGTTTACTATTAACTTAGTTAATCTATGCTTTAGTGTTATGCATTTGCTATATGCAAGAAGCTGTACTGCAAATGACAAGAATCACAAAATGAAAGCCATATTACTCCTAAAGGAACATATTAGAAGTTTTGACTACAGGACAGAGAAAATGTTGTCCCTCCAAATCTGTCCGTATTTCAAATCATTGTTCATCAGAGAAGGTGTTTCTGCTGGTAGTGTGTGTTGCCAGGAAAGCTGACAGGCAAAATACCGATTGGCCCTGAGTGATCTAACGTTCTAATTTTATAGATAGATAAATGAAGACCTAGAAAAATGAAGAGTCTTTGCCAAGATCATTCAACTAGTAGGTCAATCTGTAGGAGACTGGCATCTTTGTAGGTTAGAGTTGTCCAATTTTGGTGATTTCATGTGGTTAAAATATAAATAGTATGATAGCAAGAAACCTGGTCTTCATGCTTTTAGGGAAGGGCCTTTAGTAATCAATGCTTTTTGCCTGCTGAGTACAAAGCAATGGTCTCTGAAATGTTCTCCAGTAATGTCTTCAGTTTAAATTTAAGCATGTTTGTGATACATCTGTGAAATGGAGTACTGCTCATCCATAAAATGGGTAGGGGATCTCTGGATGATGACAAAATGCTGTATATTTAAGAAGGCTAGAAGAAATGATTTTGAATGGTTTACCACAAAAAAAGTAATAAATATTTGAGGAGACAGATATGCGTCCCCTGATTTAAATATTATAAATGTATAATGTATCAAAACATCATACGATACCTCATAAATATGCATAAATTTTATGTCTTATATATCAGTTAGAATACAGCATGACCTTTACATATGGCCACACTTAATCTGAAGGACACAGTTTCAGAGGACATTGTATATTCCACAGTATCCTTAGCAGAACCATCATATCTTCCATTGGAAAAATACACAATATTCTTGAACTTGTTTCTTTTTCTAGGTATCTGACATCAGTAATCACAAATTCTTCCTGTTTCCATTTCTTTTTGGGCTGGGCTGCTGGGGATGGAACTCAGGGCCTTGGGCTTGCTAGGCAAGTGCTCTACCACTGAGCTAAATCCTCAAGCCCCGGTTTCCATTTCATTATAGCATCTTTCCTTAAATCTTTTTGAGTTTCTTAGTTATTGATACATTCTTTTACATAGTCTCCTGTGGCCTGCTCATTCCCTTTCCGATGATAGCTTCTTCCGATCACATAAATTTGTGTCCCTCGCTTCCACCTCCCTAATGAGTGTCATATCAGTGTCCCTTATTCTCATCTCATCAGTGTCATCAAAGTGATTCCTGGCTCCACCTCAATTTAAATGTGCAGATCAATTCGTTCATATAAGATAGCTCATCTCAAGTAAAGACGCAGAAGCACAGAACAAATAGCACAGGACTGGGATGTCTGTGTGTTCACGTTTGCCTGAAGTATTTCTGAATGTGTAAGTGACTGGAGATCACTAGAATCCTATAGGAAAGGCCGATCTTATTTTCATATATGCACACTGGCTGGACAAATTTGTTTCAAGACCATATTCAGGAAGTGAGAAGAGCAAAAGTAGGAAAATATAGAGTATAGGCCCCAAATAGGCAGGGTCAGGAAAACTTTCTAGGAAAATTGTGGAGAAATTTATATGGAAAACGATCAGGAGACATGTAGGACTCCAGCTTATCCCAGCAACAGCTGGCATCAGGTCCAGCCAAGACGCATCTATACTCACCACGCAGAGAGCGTCGATGACTAATGTTGATGTGCATTCTCACATTTAGCTGCATCTTAGGAATTCAGATGTTATTTTTAAAGCCAAGAAAGTAACATTGGTCTTCTATTATTTTCATCCCTGTATCTAGCTCCTATTTTAAGGTAACCCACTAGATTTCTTTTTTGATCAAAAGCAAGACCAATTTGCTGTTTTATTGATTTAGAAATACTATGCTTTCTCAGACTTTACATGTCCAGCTTTGATGGCTTGACTTCTGGGTGCTGTATTTCAGTGCTAAACCTTAATAAAAGTTTGGTGGTGAAAGTTTAGTAGTTTTTTGTTTTTTGGGTTTTTTTTGTAGCTGTTCGTTTGCTTATCATATTCTTTCTGACTAGAAATTCAATATGAATAGATATGTGAATTTTATTGGAGGTTATAAATTATAGGCTGGAAATAGTTTCTTATGACATGCTTTATTTATTTTCCTTTCTTTGTCTCATGAAGATCTAATGTAGATAACAAACATATGGAAAGAATAAACATTAGAGAAAAAATAACCATGAAGAAATACACGCACATGTGTGCATCCACGTGCATGCGCGCACACACACACACACACACACACACACACACACAGGTTTTTCCCCACACAGAATTAGAAAGGGGGAAAATGTTTGAGAAGAAGCACCACAGTATGAAAAATACTTAAGGAATAGGCTAAGAAGGCCACTTCTTAATCAAGTTTTTGAGATGAGCATGCACATACACATAAATGTATATATTTAATTGTAAATTCTCTAATGTGTTACTGTACAATTTTACAGTAGCTTTTGTTTAAACTCATAGACTTATTAGAGTTTATTAATTGCAGTTCCAGTGCTTTACCTTTGTAAGAACTTCGTGTGTGTTCTGTTTGCTACAAATTACACGTTTTCCTAAATGCTGTACTTTAGCAGCAGGACTGAAAATGACATAGAAAAGAAGTATGTGCTGAGTCGCACATTGTATAGAAGGGTATTTAAGCAGTACATTGTCCAGTAAGATATGGATTAAGATGACTAGACATGCAGGAACAGGAACATCCATACCCATCTCAATTCAATTAGCTTCAGCAGATAATTTTTCAGTAATTCAAAAATTAGAAGATGCTGGAATGCATTTGGCAGGAAATAGTGTACCTCGGGTTGAGGGAGGCAGTAGAACTTGCACATAAGTAGGGATTGTAAGAGGTAAGAGTGGGTGGTTTTCCTCAGTTCAGTGCTGTGATGTGAAGAGCTCAAACAGGAGACATCATTGCTTCAGGGCCAAGAGTTATTAAGCCTGCATAGAAAGAGTTATTTTTAAAATGAACCTTGAAAAAAATACAATAAAAGCAAAATAAGATAAAATGTCGTTCAAAGAGGAGAGAAGTGTGAATCAAGTGCAGACCTAATCTGGGGTGACCCTAGAGTGAGTGCTCATGTAAACTTTTGATAGAGCTTGGAGAAAAACTGCTATCAGTGCTGTGGAAATTGAAGACCACACAAACACCTCTGCAGATAACAGAGTATTCTGTATCTTTTTTTTGGTCTGAATGAGTTGTAAGGTGCTTAATATAAATTTCTTTATAATCTAAACTGAGCCTATTCTTGTGCAGCACCTCAAAAATGAGTAAAACCTTAGAAAATTCTAGAATCTTAGGGACAGCTATAGAATTAGAAGTGGGAAAAATGGCCGAGCAGAAATAACACTATGAGAAAAACACGTAGGAAGTAAATTAATAAAAACAGAATATAAGGGGACTTTCTTAATGAAGTTTTGAGTTTAATTTAATCCTGATATCAAAACCTAAAAGAGCATTTAAAAAGAAAATAACAGGGCAAAGTTCCTAATGAATATAGACTCAAAATTGTGAAACTGAAAATAGTCAAAGGATCTGATTACACATAAAATGAAAAATGGTATAGTGAAGCTTATTCCAGGAATGCATGGATAGTTTAAAGTTTTAATGTTTAGCAGTATAATTCACTGCATTAATAGAATAGAGGTTAAAAACTCCCATAATCATCTAAATAGACACAAAGAAATACTTGATATAACTTAACACTCATTAATCATAAAGTCTCCCTGTAAAGAAGAAATCAAGAAGAACTTTCATAATCCAACAAAAGATATGTATATTTCAGAATCTGATGTTGTAGATATTTGGAAAGCATTTTCATGGAATGTTGTGGGAGTAGTCGAAGGCCGACTGGAAAGGAGTGAAGAAGAGAAAAAGGAAAAAGTGGTGATGGTTGCAGGAGAGTGTCAGGAAAGAGTTTTTAAAATTTTCATTTATAATAGGGAGGGAGGAGGGGGTGAGGGGAGGAGAATGGGAAAAAAGAAGCAACAAGATATATCATGTACAGGTACAAATCCCCATTGATGAATGTTATCACTATGTACATCTAAATTGTACCATTAAAATAAAATAAAAAACTGTTAATCTAAGTAAAATTTTCATTTATTTTGGTTACTTTGAAAATGGTAGAAAACTGAGATATGTATTATACCCTGAATAGCCCAAGTAGTTCTACTTCCCAGGCTTTGCACATCCTTTATGTCTAGACATTGGCTCAAAAATGTCACATACTTGAAAGACCAAATCTGGAGAGATGTGAGGGACCTGGCAAGGAGTGAATGATTAAACTGAGGAACAGAAGCACTTGAGGAGTTAGCTTTCCCTAACCATAATAACCTTCCTTACTTTTCTATGTTGCAAAATCTTAATCATCCTTTAAGGCTCACTTTATGAATAACATTCTTTGACAGTTAGGATTAATTGGCCACTTAATGGCCTTGGGACCTGTCTGGGGGATTAGTAAGGCTTATTCCTAGATGTATCTGGGTGGGTCGTGGAGGTTATGACCTTGGGGTTTGCTCCAGAGCCCTGGCTCATTTCTTTTTGGTACTCTTCTTCTGCTCTGCTTCTCCACTGGTGTGAACTAAGCAGCTTTGCTCCACTGTTGTCCTTCTACCATGACGTCCCTGCCTGGTAGTCAAGTAACCATGGACTAAAACCAAATTTTTTAATACCATGTACCAAATTAGACCTCTCTTCCTTTACTTTTCGGATATCAGGTATTTTGCCCCAGCAACAGGAAAGCTAACTAATACAAATTCTATGTGTACTCAGAGCACTTGCCAAACAAAGACCAATGGTCTCTCTTCTATTTACCTACATGTATCTGTGACAAAGAGGATTTCCTAAATATGAGTACTTTTTTGTTTCAAATATTACAGATACGGATATTCTGTGTTAGCATTGTGTCACTGTTGAAAAATACTGGAGATAACAAGTTAAAAGCACAAATATTTCTTTTGGCTCATGGTTTCAGCTGTTTCAGTCCATGGTCACTTGGTTCTGTTGCTGTGAGGGAGAATGTCGTGGTGAAAGGGTGTGGTGGAGGAAATCTGCTCATTCTGTGGCAGCCAGGAAGCAGAGAGAGGAAAGGGCCAGAGAGGAAGAGGCTGGGGACTAGATGTTATCTCTAAAATTATGCCTCAAGGAACCACTTCTTTCAATTAAGCCACATATATGGTTTCCATAACCTCCCAACAATGCCATCAAATTATCATCTCATCAGTCACTTAATCTATAGTTGAATTTGAATCCTTATAATTCAATCATTTTCCAAAAGCCCATCAACAACCAAACCTTCAATGCAAGGAACTGTTTAGGAATCTGTCATATCCGAATCATAATACACAGCAATAGTCTGTATTGTTCAACCCATGTATGTATATAATCCTGTAGACTAGGTAGTACAGTATATGCATTTAACTGTTGGAGTAAACTAGTCTTAGCAATTAAATAATTTGTCCATGTTTACAGAACTGGTACAAGTTATTCTCTGTCTGTGTGGGTTCCCCATCTGAACATCCAACCAAGAGTGGATCAAACATATTTTAAGCAGAAGGGAGATAAATAAGAAGTAGGGAGAAGTTCATACATTTCCCAAATTACATATTCTGTTGTTTTAAAGATATTTCAATATATATGCTAATTTATTTCATTTATACTACTGCTTTACCTTAGTTCATTGAAAAGAAAGTTTGTATTATTATCTGTTTCTTTTTTTGTAAGAATCTTTTAAATTTATATTTGTACTGAGTAACTACTTTGAAGATAATGACACATAATGTAATAACTATTCCTATTCTCTTATTTGGTCAGGAAAAACTTTTTTATACATTAAAAACAGAAAGAAAAAAGGACATAGACAGCAGAGTAAAATATAAAGGATAAAAACGGATACATATAAAATGCAGGGTAATTACTACATAGCATTTATATTGCATCAGCTATTATAAAGAAGGGAGATATGATTTAAAGTATTCAGGAGGATGTGTGTATTTTATATATAAATATTGTATCATTTTTGGGCCTCCAATAGAGGCTACCAGAACCAACTCCTGCAGATACTGAGGGATGACTGTGGTGGAAGTTTGATAGAACATGTACGGCCTCTGTCGCTCTATGCTTTTCTGGAACTTTGTATGCACCTAACTAAATTGTATTTGTTGAGATTTCACCAAGAATGGCAATCATGTAGTGAATGAAGGTGTCGATGTCACCACGCAAGCACCTCATCATGGAGCCTCTATCACTGGTGGAGCACTAAGGGGGTTTTCTGGGGTTCCCTCTTGGGATCTGTCCCCCTGGGAAGAGGAGAGATCGCCTTTAGATGGGTCTGTTTCTGTTACAAATGCTCCCACCCACTGTAGTTCAAGCAACCAAAGAAAATGCGTTAGCTGATAGAGTTAGCAAATTCACACTAAATCTGGGTACCAAGATAGACCTAAGGGTTCAAAAGTTTGTGTGATGTCTTCAGGGCTTCTTTCTCTTTCTCAGTTTGTTTTAGCTTCTACTTGTCTAGTGGCTTAACTTCCTCTCCCCGAGAAGTTCCCCCTATTGCTACCATCAGCTTCAGGCCTATGCAATTTTGACTTAGCATACCCTGTTGAAAGAGGTTTTCCCATATTCCTTCACCAGTTTAGGGAAAGCCTCTGTTTGCCTCTGCTTTTTTGTTAAACATTCACTCCAGGGTCAATTACTGTCACAGGGAAACTGGCCACAATAATTGATCATACTTGGATTACAAATCTTCCATAAAGGATTGGAGAGGGAGTAACTGATTTAAAAAAATAATGGGATATAATGGAAAATACACTAGGTAGCCGCTCCCCCTGAAAATTAGCTATACAATCTTTTCAAATTAAATGCAGTTTTTCTTTCAAGGCATTTTTTGTTTGTTTTTTGTTTGTATCACAGCTTCACCATCAAGCTTCTCAGGAAATAATGAACATAAATCTAATCAGATAGAGCTATAGTATTTTTCACCTTTGTGAAAAATCTTTCTCGCCATGGTTAATTCTGTAAGGCTTATGTGTATTCCAGTTTACCAAAATCATTACTTTCTTGAAAAGCACAGAAATGACTTCATCATTGCGTACATTAGAATAGTCTTCTCCTTTTTCAGGGCACTCTCAATCATGGACATATACCTGACAACCCACATTACTTTTCTATGTCCTGTGTTGGTATTTCTTAAACATTTTGGGTTAACAAGAATTTGATGAATGCCAAGGGCCCGTACCTCAGAAAATACATATGGAAATACAGCACAATTATTTTTATAGAATCCTTGGGAGGTCAAGCATCCCAAAGCTCTAATTATGACGTAGGAAGATCAGATAAAGGGACTCAGAGTGCCTTAGATAAAGAGTGTAGTTTCTTCTCTAGTGTTTCTTCTGCGAAGCTTCCAGATATTTTTACAGACACGGGGCGTTGTGAGATTTGCACTTTAATTGTATAACTTCATCTAAAGAGAAGCGACCGTTTTGCAATTATGGGAAAGGCAGGTGCCGAGGGAGATCAGTGGAGAGGGCATATAAAGACTCAGGAAGCCAAATAGGCAGGATTTTACAGTGGTATATTGTAAAGGGACATTAGCGTAGGAGAACTCTAGAATGACTCTCAAGTTTCCAAACGGATCCTGTAGCACTGACTGAGAGTAGAAATATCAGAAGAAGAGCAGGTTTGGGAGATTACGGTGAACTCTATCATAAACTTCTGGATTTAAGGTACACATAGGACAGTCGGATGGACATACAGGGTTTATGCTCATGAAGACAGCCTGCAGTCTTCCTGTAGAATAGCACATCCGCATCATTGCAGGGGTTATGGAAACAGATCACTGGCCCCGCCCCCAGAGTTTTGATTCAGTGGGTCTGGCGTATATGCAGTCATAACACTTTTCCAAGTGATGCTGTGTTGCTGGCCTGGAGGTCACGGTAAGAAACACTGCTACAGAACTTTCTGCTTTGGGTTTCTATCCAACTTTTGTTATTTAATGTTACCCTTCCATGCCCCCAGTTTCATTTGAGAAAGGGTTCCTTTCTTACTGCAACCATTCTATTCCTGATTGTCTGAATGTGGACTTCACTATCTACATAGAAGAGGGAGAAGGCCACCACTACACAGTGAGAAGTTGGGAACAAGGAAGGGCAGGAAGAGAGGAAAAGAGACCAAGACATAAAAAGGGAGACATGATCATCCTGCACACAAGCCCTGGCTCTTCCCTTTCCAGTGGCTTGCGCCACAAATTTTCTTCCTTTCTTAAGCTGGCTACAGTGTGTTCCTGACATTTCCAGATGAAAACTTCTGAATATACTTCTTCTGTTTAAAAGGCTTTTTGAGATTCTGTTTTGTACAAGCTATATGTGTGTTAATAAAGCAAGGTGATAGATGTTCTTAAAAAATTAATACATATTCCCAAACCAAAATGAAGTCAACGTGATTTGATTTTTATCTGTATACTTCAATTTGCATTCTTGTTGCTATAATTTTGGTATAGATCAGAGATGAGTAGATGGTGTTGTATTGATTTGATTATTCTAACAAACACCGATCTAATCAGAAACACAGATGTCAGGGGAATCAGCCCTGGCACATGTGCCAGTATGGACAGTGTCTAGCAGCTTCTGCTCTGACGGGGCTGTTGCGAACGTTATTGATTCAGAGGGAGACATTCAGGTCTCTCTTGTGTAGTTGCAAGCAGCAGTGATTAACACATGTAGGTGGTCTCTTTGCATTTTCTTGTAGTACAATGAAATTAATGGGAAGGAGACCACTCGAGGCACATTAATTAATAGTTAAGAGAAAAATTTTAACCTATTTGCCCTCTCCATTTCTCCAACTGGATAGATAATAGGTTTGCATTAATAAAATTTAGTGTGCGGCAAAGCCATACGTAACATGAATTACCTTCCTACTGGGAGCCAGGAAAACATAGCGTGAAACTCCCAGATAGCACCACATCTTGTTTTTTTTTTTTTCCCCCGAAGTTTCTCTTTGATACGCCTCATGGTATTTACAGGGATTTTAAACACCTGTTTTTCTGTGAGAAAAGGGAAAAACTCAGATTGATAATAACTTGAAAACATTTCCCCAGTCCTTAGATCACGGCTGGTGTAATACTGTTAATTTTCCTCTTTGCTCTTATTAGTATTCCTAACTTCCTAGTGAAAACTGGAGAAGAAACACAATGTGCAATATTCATACTGTCCAGACAGAACATTTCTGATCCTAAGAAGAAAGTGGAACGTTACCTTCGAGTGAGGCCTACTACTCCAGTGACAAACAGGACCTTACTAATCTACTATTACTGAATAAAGATCATGAATCACATTTCACTTATTTTCAAGACATCGTTTTAAACAGAGGTTTCAGAAGGTGGGGTTATTTTGTATTCGCAGTTGAACAAGATGAAGAGTTAGGTATAAATCCCACAGCTGCTGTTCTGTAGTTACTTTATTAAATTACAGATCCCCAAAGCTCCACCAGGCCTATTTAATTTGTGCCTTGGCTTCTCTTTAGGAGCGAGGACAGATAGTGCACATTTCCGCGATACAGCGTGAACAGGAACCTTATTTCATTTGTTAGTTGAGTTGAAGTTGAACAGTTTTTGGAAGTATAAAGCAGTTTCCTACGGAGTTAACCTCATTTTCTAGGATTCTAGCATTGCCCTCACCATATGTCTCATTGTATTATTACAAAGACATCCAACTGTTGAGGTTATCTCTATTTCTAGTAAATAGATGCTAGTTGTATTTAAAGAAAAATCTGTAAGCCATATACATTTATGTGAAGGAATTATCAGTGCTAATTGAGAAAAAACTTTTGTTTACCTAAGTTAAAACAGAAGGAATGCCATGTATAAAAGAGAAGTCTGGGGGAATGGAGGGCTGGAAAAATAGGCTGCAAGCAGAATACAAATTCTAGGCTAAGAAGTTTGGAACGGATTCTGGTACTGCGGAGGACCCCTTATTGTTGTTGGCCGTGGTCTCTGAGTATCATTGCAACTTCAAACGTAAGCCATATGTGATGGTTTCTTTGAGAACGTCTACTGCCAGCAGCACTGTCAGGCCTGACTCCTGATTGAGAGTGAGAGCTGCTTTCTTTTTGGCCAAGAGATAATCTCATTTCGGATCCAGAGTTCCTGGTCAAATAGCATCTTCATCCATCCTCGTGCCAGCTCCCCTCTGATATATGCAGAAATTGCCAGTGTAAGTCAACCTTCTCATGCGACAGGCCCTCGCAAACTTTCTCATAAGTAGAGCGTATCAAAGAAGCAATTCTCAAGGTTGCGCACATACAAGGAATATGGAAGGTCGTGTTTTAGTCCAGTGATTAGGAGAAGGTGACCTAGAGTCAGAATGCCTCGATTCAAGCCCATGCTCTAATCATTACTTCTGTGACCTCAAGAAAGTTTTTCAGCCTGTTTTCATCTTCATAAAACGAGGATAGTGTACAGGCCTCAACAGGGTTATTTCAAGAAGTTAATGAGTTAATTGTCACGCAAGACTTGCAACAGTGCACAAAATACAGTAATGTAGCAAGAATGGATTATTTCTGTAGATTTTGAACTACTGGAGCCCTATTCAGGTGATGTGAGAAAAGCAAGGTCTCTGAAGTCCAGTGAGTCATTTGAGATCCTGGCACTGAGCTGGGTATGGTGTCCCTGCCTATAAAGCCAGCTGCTTTGGTTGCTGAGGACGGAGGGTCACCAGTTCAAGGCCAACCTGGGTAACATAGTGAGTTTTTTCAAATTAAAAAAAAAAATCTCTTGGCTCTGCTGTAAGCAGCTACATAAACTTGAGCCTCTCAGAGCCTGTCTCTATGTCATAGACATATTTTATCTACAAGTAATAGAGCATTCACCCTGAAATGGCTTAACAGATAAGGAAAGATACTACTCTGTAATAACAAGTGATGCAGGAGGATGGACTCGGTCACTCTCTGACTCTTTGATTTTGCCCCATCTCTTAATTTGAACTGTTTTTGGTTCATCTCATGCCCCAAATTGACACCTCAGGAAACCTGGGAAGACAGTCCTTCTTCTGTGTAAAGAAGAGAAACAGTTTTTTAGCTAACTATGAAGTACAAGCCCTTCCCTTTACTTCTAGAGACTTTAGACCAGATGATTACCCTGAAACCAATAAAAATAGCCTGAAAAATGCTGATGCTGACCAGTACTAACTAATCAGAATTCTCCTTTGGAAGATGTTTGATGAATGCATAAAACAAATAAAATCAAGGTTCTTTTGGGAAAGGAGGAGGAAGAGGAAATGGATATTGTGAAAAACCAGGTATGTCCATGACAAATTGTTTTGAATTATTAAATGTAGCAGTGAAGTATATAGCAGATAGCATGATAACCTAGTTGCTGCACTCATTTGATAGTTTCTCTCTCCATTGCAAGCTTTTTATTTATAAACTCTTATGATGATGATTAGTTGAAAAAAGCAGGAGGAAAGGAATTGGATTGAAAGTCCTAAAATGAGAACAAATTAGGAGTCTATTGTAGTAGTTCAGATAAAAAGTGATAAACCCTTGAAACGTGGCACTAACAGTTATACTGGAAGATGGTGAGAAATGTGAAAATATTTTGGCGCTGGAAGGTACAGGTTTGGTCACCGACTAGTGGTAAGAGGTAATAAGAGAGGACAGAGATCCATGATTTGAATCTGGTCATCAGGAAAAATGTCAGTACCTTCGATTCAGTGTTAAGAACCTCTAGTTTGTTAAGACTGGGGTGATGCCTGCTGTTTTGGAGTGTTTTGGGTTTAAGACTCTGGCAGAATAGCCAAGTAAGTAATTCATAAGATTCTTAATGAAGGGTAGAAACCATGAACTTTGGGTCATTCTGATTGGAGTTTTAGATTTTGTTATTTAGAAAGGATTCTTCATATCTGATAAAGGAGGGTCCAAAAAAAAATCTTAAAAAAAATGCATTTTGAGGTGAAGAGAAGGAGTGACCAATCAAAGGCATATAGCTATAACACAGTAGTAGACTCAAAGAGGTAGTCAGCATTGTTGAATGGTGCCGATGTATCAGGGAGCTTCAAAATAGAGAAAAATTACAACCTTTGTGATTAGAAGGTCATTGTTACCATTGAAGGAACAATTTCAATTACATCAGCAAAGCAGAGAAATTTGAGCGATCAAGGAAACACAGAGGACAGCTAATTTTTTCAAAAATGTTGTTGGCAAAGAGACCATAGAAGGGAGAGAATGTGGCAGGCTCAGGGACTCTTGTTCCCCAAGAATGGATTTGTTGGAGAAGCAGCAGACTTGCTATAAGAAAAAAGGAAGAAAATGTGAGTAACTAAGAGTGGCACCTGGGTTAGTGTTCCCGTCACTCAAACGAAATATCTGACACCAGCAATTTAAAGGAGAAGAAGTATATTTTTGCTCACAGTTTCGTGGGATTCAGTCCATGGTCACTGCCCACTCTGTGAAAGGAATTGCATGGTGGAAAAGTTGCTAGGTCATAGTGCCCAGAAGGCAGAGAAGAGAGGAGCCCAGGGCAAGGATATACTCTTCTAGGTCAGTCCCCCACCAGTGATAACTTCATCCAGATCCCAGCTCCTAACAGCACTCTCAGCTACACACTAACACTGATGAGCAGAGTGTGTGTGCCAACAGCCTTCCAAATGGGAGACTTTGGGGGACGTTTAAAGTCTAAACCATAACAACACCCTTTGATTTTGAGACTTACTATGTGGCAGGCTGTTATAATTCCGTGTTTCAAAGGCGAGGTCTAAGTTGTAGAATGTTAGGTAATCTGTGCAGGATGGCGTCTCTGAAAAGAGAGAGCCGGGTCCAGCGTCCATGGTGCCTGCAAACCACACACTCCTGTGCCTCACCAAGTCACTCTGGCAAAGGAGGAGGGCGATTCGTTCTCAAACCCAGAGCAAAGGAAGAGAGGAAGTGAAGATGAGGAAGACTTTCAGAGGGAGGAAGAATGTGAAAATCACCCCACCTTGTTCTGCAGGGCTGTAGCTTCAGAACATGAGTCAGAAGAGCATCTCGGCCTTAAGAAAATGGAAAAGTTTTCTAACATAGACTTAGTATAATGCTTATCTTTTCGCCACCTATTAGGCCAAATTCAGCAGTGGTTACATAAGAAGCTGTTCTTCTAGCAAAGGCTTCTTTATCGTATGTGTTTGAAATGAATTTGGAATCTGTAAGAAGGCCATGTAAATATAAATGCTGACAATCTTACAAATACTCGGAGCAAATCACATGATCCTGAAAATTTGAAATCAGTAAATACTTGTATATATGACTGAAAGGATATGAAGGGTAATATGATAATTACTGCTTAATTCGTACTTTCTTTTACCCAATAATCATATATAGTCAGGTAGACATTTTGCATCATTGACTCAAGAAAATTCCAGCCAAATGCAGAGAAAAACAAGCAGTTAATTCTTAATTATTTTTTCTTTCTTGTCTTTTTTAATTTATTTTTTTTTTTTTGTGGTACGGGGGATTGAACTCAAGGAATTGCACATACTACATGAGTCTTCTGGCACTGAGCTATATCCCCAGCCCTTTTTATTCTTCATTTTGAGACAGTGTTTTGCTAACTTGCCGGCTCTGGCCTCAGAACTGACACGCCCCTAAACTTCCCAGTAGCTGTAATTACAGATGTGTGCCGCACAACCACCTAGTTCTTAAAGTTTGAAGCCAAGTATTTTCTATTCCTGAAGTGAAATAAACACAATAAATAGGAAATAATTTTGATAATTCAAATACAAATTGCAACTGTAGACTCTATTTTAGAGTGTAATACTGGAAACAAAATGTGCCGACCTATTAGTAGTATTTTCATTCAATTTTTTTAGTACTTATCAGTTATAACCAAGAGATAATTGAGAAAATAAAGGGCCTGCTTATTCTTTTCAGAAAATAGGTTATGTGTCTTATCGGGAAGATCCTTCTGCTGATCTCCATCCAGACCCCACGACACTGGGTGTGGGGCTGTTGGGACTGTGCTGATTTGATTGGAGTGTGAGGACCAACAAGCTCTTTTATGAACTGCTGGCAATTCAGTCAAATAGCACCTGCTACAGCTCAACGAGAAACGGCTAAACTGAAATTAATGCTCATGTTTCTCTTCCAAGAAAGTAATTTCATTAACAAAATTAGATTTCTTGGACGGGTAATTGACACAATCTGGTAATTTAGAGACTTGTCATTAAAAATTAAGCATATAGGGAAACAACATGAGCTCAACTTCCGCCACCTCTCTCCCGCCAGAGAGCATCCAAAGGAGAAGCCTCCCAAGGCGATGCCGATAGTAGAGTGCAGATCACATGAGGATCTACGGTAAGCATGCATTGACTCTCTTGTTTTAGCAGAGGAAAAAAATCATGATTATTTTTCTCTCATTGCAAAAATATGAACATATTTGGATCATGTATAATTTTGTTTAAAAATATTAAACAATTTTATTACTTCTAGATAAGCATTAAGAAGTTTAACTTTACCTTGTCTGGTAATAAGTGAAAACCTTTTTGAGGTCCCTTGAAGATTCAGTAAATCTTGGGTTCTAGGAAGCAGTACAACCTTTTTAACTTCTAAAATTTTTCTTATAGTACACCACTATAAAAAAGGATAAACTAGAGTCATTTGTATATAAATGGATGTTCCTGGAGAACATACTATTAAGTGAAATAAATCAGACACTTATTAGTACACATCTAATTGTTTCTCTGATATGAGAAACCATAAGTGTAAATAAGGACAAAGGGGTAGAATAGTTATTGTATTTAAAAGAGAGAACTAGATAGGGAAAAGGGGGATAAAGAAGAAGGTTTAAAGAAAAGTAAGATGAAAGGGGGGAAAAATGGTAAAGTGTAGTTACACTTATTCCAAGTAGGGAGGGGTGGGTGAATGGAAGGGAAGGGAGGGGAAGGGGGAAGAGGGGGGAAAACCAAGATGTATCATGTACAGGTACAAAATAACCATGTTGATTATGATCATTATGTATGCAATGTACCAATACATGTTCTTGGTAAAAAAAAAAAAAAATTGTCTCTTTCATGTGGAGTTCCTAAATCTTGTAAAAAGAAATGTGCCAAAAGAGTTAAATAAAATCTTAAGAGTTTCCAAGATGAAAAGCTAGTGCTTTAATACTCTTAGTTTGTTTTCTTCAACTTTGAAGCCTTTTTTCTTTCCACCTTACATCTGTCTAGCAAGAAAGTAACAGTTTCTTAGAAGAGCTGCCCTATCATTAGTCTTAATAGTTTCTTTCTCCTCAATATTCTTTTGCATTTAATTCCTAACTCACTGATTTTGCACCTATTTCCATGCTGCCTTTAAAGTGTTTTTACTAGTTTTGCCATTTGTCCTACATTTTCACATTCTCTTCCCCAAATATTGGTTCCATTTGTGGTGTGATTAATATGTGTTTTTGTTCACTCAACTTTCCATCAGTGTAGTATTTGTTCAAAAAAGCAAGAAAAAGATAAATGCAAAGAAGAAAGTCTGGCTCACCAAATAACACAATTCCAAGGATTTCAAAAGAAAATACTCTGTAAAATTAGAAAGGTTTCTCAGTCCATCTCAATTTGCTCAAAGTAGAAAACAACAATTTCATGACATGACTCTACATTCACAAAGATCGGGGAAAATGTTTTTTCAGGAAGTTAAAATTCATACGAAATGTTCAAGTTTTTCTTATTTGGAGGATCAGAGCCATTTGGAGACTCTATTGGTTTTGTCCCCACTTCCCCGAACAGAAAACATTTTTTGAAGCTGCGATAGCTCAAGCATTTACCCCTATCGGAAGGGGTGACAAGTGTTAGTTTTGCTTCTATTCTTGTGGTCATTGTTTGCAGTTAAGGTGCTGATTTGACCGTGAAGTGCTTAGTGATTTTCTGATTCAGTTTTTAATTTGATATGAATATTTTTATTTTTTAATTTATTTTAAGTAGTGTGTGTTTTTGGAGGGGGAGTACTGGGAATCAAACTCAGGGCCTTGCGCTTGCTAGACAAGTGCTCTACCACTTGAGCTATATCCCCAACCCCGTATGTGTTTATATACATAATGCATACATTCCTCTCAGCAAACTGGTACATATACACAGCACATCTTAATTCTTTATCCCCATCTCTTTTTTTATTTTTTAAAATTGTATTTTATTTTAATGGTACATTTTAGATGTACATAGTGGTAACACTCATCACAGGGAATTTGTACCTGTGCATGATATATCTTGTTGCTTCTTTCTTTCCCATTCCCCTCCCCTCCCTTCATTCCCTCCTCCCTCCTTATTTCCAAAAGCTTCATTTCCATTTTTTCCTTCCATTTCTTATTTCTCTTGTCCCTCTGTTCCTCTCCTCCTCCCCCTACCTTGTTCCCTTTCCCATTTGGACATATTCTTCCCTTTCCCAATATGATACATTTTAGTCTTTATTTACACTTTCAGTTTCTCACACCAGAGAAACAATGTGGTGTTTAAATATGTATGTCCAATTTATTTCACTTAAGAGTATGGTCTCAAGATGCAGCTATTGACCTAGAAATATCTCAAGCTTATCATTCTTTGTGGCAGAGTAGTACTCCATTATATATATATATAAAAAAAAAAAAAACGTTTTCTTTATCCATTCCGCTGTTGATGGGCATTTGAGCTCTTTCCAAGATTTAGCTATTACAAACTGTGTCACTATAAACATAGGTGTGCATAACTTGCTGAGGTATGATGCTTTTAATTCTTTTGTATCCCCACCATCTCTTAATCGCCTTCCAATCTGAGAAAGATCAATATCTCTACTTCCTATTATCTATCTTTTATTTTGCTCTTTATTTAGAATTTGAGTTTCTTCTATAGGTGATATCAAATTCTATGTAAGCAGATATTGAAAAAAATTTGACCTCCTTTTACTCTTACTCAAAAATCTATAGCCACAAAATACTAAGCCTTAAAAGTTGGCTTTGACTTGGAGGTATTTAAAAGAAATGAGGATGTAATTAACTTCCATGTCATTGAAGATTTTTATTGTTTTATCAATTAAATTGAGATTAAGAACCCCAAACCATCCTGTTTGCTGCTGCCAGGTTTATCCTTCAGAATCTGTAAGTGTTAATGGGATCATATGTCCCCGAAATCCCTTTCTGGTGGCTGTCCTGTCCTGTAAATGTGCCAATAGTTTTTACTACCTGGAAGGCTGAGACTTCATGTGCAGGAATCAGGTGATTTTTCATGAGAAGCCACCATTGGCACATGTACTGAAAAGCCTTGCTTTTCAGTAGTGTGTTTCTCTGGCCCAGTCTTTCTCATAGTTACAGACGTCACTTATCCGTTCATATTCTGGCAGGAAAAATACATTTTATTAGATCTATGCAAATAATTACATAGTCATATGCATAAAATAATCTAGTTACAATGTCACTTCCACATTTTCAGGTATTTGTAATAGCAGCATAAATGGACTAAGACAGAGCCCAAGTCAATTAATTCTTTTTTGGTCGACCAAGTTAGTCCATAGAGTAACCTGCTTCTAGATCAAAATGCTCTCGGAGACATTGACTCTCTCTTGTGAGTTGTCCAGGCTGTTAATCTGGGAGTCTGGGCCAGGAGTTTATTCCCTGTGACAGCAGTAGCCAAGTCTACGTGAAACTGTCCTTTATTAACACACTTCTGATATTTTTTCTAGAGTACTTCATTTTAAAATTTTTATTTTATAGCAGAGACTTTGAACAAATGTAAGCAAGAAGGTGAAAGATTTTGTATAGTTATGATAGTAGCCAAAAATACTAGAATGAAAGAGAATGGTCTGCCCCAGTTAGCACTGCAAAATAACAACAACAATAATAATAATAATGATGTTTCTTTCTCTTGCCTGATTGCTCTTGCTAATGTTTCTAGAACTATACTGAATAATAGTGGTGATAGTGGACAGCCTTGTCTTGTTCCAGATTTTAGTGTGAAAGCTTCAAGTTTCTGACCATTTAGTGTGATGTTGGCCGTTGGTTTGTCATAGATGGCTTTTATCAAATTTAGATATAGACCGTCTATTCCTAATTT
>PVJO010013440.1:0-52240 GCA_004026905.1 Hystrix cristata
AAATCCCCAGCCCCCTATAACCTTTCAAATGATCCTCAGCAAGCATCCTCTTTTAAGCTCTATGAAATTTTTAACTGAAAAATTATAATCTATACTTACATTTAGGTCCCAACTGTAATTTAGGATATACGTATCTTTTTTTTTTCCCCGCAGACCATCAGGATGCCTACTTAATTCATTCGGTTGGAGAAATGAATAGTAACTTATAAAAAAAATTCTAAAACATGTCATTGCCATCGCTGGGTTGGGGGAGTTTCGTATCTTTTCTGCAGGGAACTATTAATGATAATACTTACTGGTAATAAAATTTTTAATTCCATAAATACTTGGAATCATTTTGGGAAAATGCTTTGATTGTAAAAACATAGTTTTCTCAAACAAAAACTCAGGAGTATGATTTAAAGTGTTTTCTCCTTTTCACCTTGTTCTTTTCTCATTATGTTTGTTAAGAATGAAATCTTGCAAAAAATGAGTTCATAAAGCACCCTAGGAGCATGTCATGTCTTACATTTTCAGAAAGAGAGCTCAGCACACCTCATAAAATTTCAAGTGATCAACTGTCATCTGAAAATCTAAGCTCTGCTGTGGGACAAAAGATTGCCTCTCCCAACCGAATTCTTGCGGATGAGAACAGTTATGCTACCATAGTTGTTGGTTTTCCAGATCTCATGGTAAGTATCAACTTCTTATATTATTCAACAAATTCTTTTTTTTTTTGAGACAGGGTCTCAACATGTAGTTCAGGCTGGCCTTGAACTCACGGTAATCCTCCTGCCTCAGCCTCCCAAGAGCTAGGAGAATAGGTGTGCACCACCACACCCAGCTGAACACATATTTTTAACCTTCAATTTTTTTTTAATTCAATTTTATTTACCAAGAACATGTATTGGTACATTGTGTACATAGTGATCCCATTCATCATAGTTAATTTGTACCTGTATGTGAAATATCTTGTTAACCTTCAATTTGATCTATAAGTGTAAGCCTATTTCAGAGATAATTTAAAATATAATCATTTTCTGGTAAATATTTCAAATCAAGTTTACATTTGAAATCAGTCACAAAATATATCTATATAGCTATATTATTTCTGAAAAACCAGCATTTAAAGCATAATGCAATGTTGAAATTTAGTAAGGAGACGTGAGTATTAGTCATTCGTGAACGTTCATGTGACACAGTAATACTTAACCTACTTGTTTTAGTTACTTTCCTCTCGTTGTTGGGACAGAATACTCGACACCCAAAGTCAGGGGAAGAAAGGTTTATTAGCTCACAGTCTGCAGAGGTTTCAGTCTATAGTCCTCTGGATCCCAGGCAGGGTGGGCTCGTGGCAGACCGGCAGCCGGCCACCCGCAAAGTAAAGTAAGGAAAATGCAAGGAATGTATGCAAATCAGCAATGCAAACAAGCAGCTAGTTAAGCTCCTTCCTGTATCTTTATCTAGGCTACCTGCCCCCAGGGCGGCCCGCACTCCCGCCCCCAATTTCAGTCTCACATCCTTGATCCCAGCAGAACAATGCCAAACCGATCAGTGGATCAATTTAGTAATCACACACTCTAGATCCAGCTATCGCTTACCACATGAGGCTTTGGGGGGACATCTAGACACAAACCATAACACTACTGAAGGTGCTTTTCTATCATGTTCTCTGGACTTTGTCAAGAGGAACAAGGTGAGACCAGTAAAGTAGTACATCTTCTAGAATTTTTTATGTTAAATGTGTTGGAGGATCATTACTGTACAATAAAATTTTTAACACTCGGGGCTGGAGATTTAGCTCAGTGATTAGAGTGCTTGCCTTGCAAGCACAAGGGCCTGAGTTCGATCCCCGGCACCACAAAAAACAAAAAACAAACAAAAAAAAAAAAAATTTTTAACACTCATGAGCACCAACTCGCTTTCCGTGGGTTACACTCTGATTTATCTTATCTTTGCAGCATTCAGATGATACTGTAATGGACAAGGGTCTCGGCTTCCTTTCCTTTAGACGGGCCCTTCTGCTGCTCTCCACTGTTAACCGTTGTAAAGGAAACGCTCTTTGTAACTGACTTCCGGGGAAACTGGGCACCATCCTCCTCTGATGGAAATGTGGGAAAATGAAATATAAAATTTGTTTCAATACAAGTTGTTATCTAGTAACCTTGGGTGTAGCTCCATGTGTTGCCATGAAATATTTTAGTGCTCACTTCGGCAGCACATATACTAAAATGAAATATTTAATTTTAATAATTTCCTTTGTAGCTTTTAGGTAGGATGATAGACTCATTTAAAAATAAAAATATTGGGCTCTGCTTGATAATACACCAATCTCACATGGCTCAAAATTTAATAAAATTAATGAGGTTTGGGCACTTCAGGATATTAGATATTAGAAATCCAAAACCAAATGGATAATATGCAGCTTGGAATTTGCTATATGCCTTCCTAACTATCAAGTAAAAAGCACTTTCTAGCATATTATATAACTAGAGGTCATTGTTGAAATACAGCATCTATAGCAACCTTAATTGAATGGAAGAGATGTATTTAATATGCTCTCTATATTTGCTGCTGTGAGCAGAAGAAATACTGGAGCTTTTTTTGTGAAAATTGAACTGTCTAAACAATCTATCTTATTACTTAACTGATTATGAAATTCCTGTGGAAATATAATATTACTGTTTAAAAAGGTGAAAAAGTAAAATCTGAGTATAAGGCACTGCTTGTATTAACCCAGTGGAAATCCTTTATAGCTTTTAAGATTAACGACCTTGTTAAATTAAAAGCTATATCCTTGATCCCTAGTATGGTCCCCACCCATAGGAGATGTCCAGTGAATATTTGTTAAATGGAAGATTAGTGTCACGTAGCCTTTCAACATTTTATGATAACAGTTAGGCCCCAATGCACTGGTAAGGGCACTGTATTGTTCTAAGCCCTTTTGTGTATAACAGTTAATTTTTATAATAGTTCTACAACATTTTATAGATGACAAATTAGAAATAGAAAATGTTATATACCCCCAGGACCACAAAGATTATAAGCAAGGAACCTGGGACTTGAGCTCAAGTGTGACTAATCCTCTAACTCATATCATTTCTTCTATACCACACTGCCTTTCTGCTTTTATGTAAATATTTTTGGATTCTTTATACAACTGTCAAGAAAGGGGTATGTCACCCCTTGCTAACTTTTGTAGTTATCAGAGGCAACAAATTATCATATACTTCTGTATAACTTTCTTAACCACATATCAAGTACAGTAGCTATAAACACCTGTAGCAAATATCATCCTCAACAGTGAAAATCAAATGCATTTAATTATCAGAAATAGGACTAGGTTACCTACTATCACCACACCTAGTAAACATTTTACTGAGTGTCCGAGATGTGCTACATAAAGAGAAAACTGATCAGTTGCACTTCATCAAAATTTAAAACTCCAGCTCAATAGAAGACACTGTTAAAAGAATGAAAAGACAGCTAGGTGTGGTGGGGCTTACCTGTAATTCCAGCACTCTGGGGGGCTGAGGCAAGAGTATCACAAGTGTGGGCCCTACCTGGGCAACTTAGTGTGAGTGTGTCTTGAAATAAATAAATAAAAAGGTCTGGAGACCTTTGGTGCAAAGATCTGGATTCAATTCATAGTACCATGTGGGGGGAGGCAGAAAGGCAGAGAGACAGACAAATAGACAGACAGTACATCTACAAATATGCATGTTGGAGAAAAACATTTGCAAACCACTTTTATAACAAAGGACTTGTATTCAGAATATATACGTTCCTTGAAACTCAACAGTAAAAAACAATCAAACTTTTAAAATGAACCAAGAATACAGTTCCCTAAGCCACTGCATGTAGGGAACTGTATTCTCTGATGGCACTGCAGATCGGTGAGTAAAGGTTAGTGGTGTTTGACAATGAGCTGTCCTTGCGAGAACAGGATAAACAAGGGTCCTGCCTCAAACTGTTCACAAACATTCATTTCTTAAGCGTTAAGGACTTAAATATGAAAAACAAAACCTTAAAATTTTTAGAGGATCAATATGTATATTGAAAATGTACCATTAAAATAAAATTTAAAAAAAAATTTTTAGAGGAAACATGGATAAATATAGTTTATGGTCTTGGGAAGGATAAACATGCATGGTAAAATTTTAAAGGAAATCGAAGGAAAACAATAACCCAAAATTCCAGAAGAATTAGATATAGGGAAGACAGAGACATGTGCTTAAGAAGGGACACTCCCAGGACTTCGGAATCGCCAGGTCTGCTCTATTCTTTATGCCAAAGAGTAGAGGTATAGATGTTCATTGTATTATTTTTAAACTAACTATAGTGCTATGTTCCCTATTTTTAGTTGTAATTTATTTCAAAATAAAAAATTTAACTTGTATATTTCACACTTGTCTAGAAATTACGTTATTGGTGAAACAACCATTTCCTGTACTAAATTCCAAAAGGTCGAAGAATGATTTGATTTTCTTACACCTGTGAAACAGAGGTTTACCACTGGCATCTGCTTAAAGGGTTGCATTGGAAAAGTTGTGGTGAACATAGTGTGCAGTACTTCAGTACTTTAATGTCTCTCTCTCTCCCTCTCTCCTCCTTTCTCCCCCTTTCTCTCTTTCAGTCACCCAGTGAAGTTTATTCTTGGAAGAGGCCGACATCATTGCATAAGCTACGCGTCACCAATACCTCATTCTATGGCGAGAAGAAGAAATATGGGACTCCAAGGCAGAGCAATTGTGTGACTCTTTTAGATACTAACCAGGTAGTCAGGATTTTGCCCCCAGGAGAAGTCCCTCTGAAAGACATCTACCCAAAAGGTAAGCCTTACTGGTTCCTAATTTACCACGCTGATTAAAGGCACCTTGCTTTTGGTGGGAATATTTAACTTATGGTTATCATTTCATATTTATAAACAACTTTGGTAGGGATATTTGGTTTCTCACTGTCATTTCATATTTATAAATGCAAATCACCCTGACAAGTGAGAAGTAGCTAAAAAGGGCAATGTGTATTCTGAAAATGCTCACTCATCTTCACAGGTGTGTGCTTGTCGGCATTGCTGCTAGGGCTCACCTTCGTTGGCATCACCTAGAACATGGTTTTCAGGTGCCTTTAAATATGATCGAGGTGTTAGGCACAGAGACTCTTGAGACTCAGCGCAGGGGCTTGGTAGGCGGATTCACTCATCAGTGCTCTGCCTGTCAGTTGACGTTTACTAGAGCATAACATATTCACACACAGTGCTCATTGCTTCTTGTAGAAATCTGCTTAATCTTCAGACCCCCATCCTATTGTTAGCTTGCTCTTCGATTTATACCTGAGGAAATTCCGACCCAGTAAAGTAAAATACTGGCCCAGGACCACACACCAGTGGGCAGCAGAGCCCAGACCTGCACCAAGGCCTTCCAATGCCAAGTTTAGTGCTTGCTCTTCTTACTCACCCTTACTGGCATTCATTGTAATGGATAATTGAAAAAAATTTTGAACATTGAGTCATTAACTATTTTTATTTGTATCACCGTGGTAATAATATGTTATCTACGTTTATGTTCATTATATTTGCATAATGTTAAGTATATTTTAATAAGAATCTATTACTGACTTTGAAAAGTCCTGGTTAAACAACAGTATTTGGAATTAGTTCCTTCCAAACTGAAACTCATGGAAAATGAATCATCATTTCCTTAAAATGTCTTTTATGGTAGAAGAGACAAATGAATAAACTGACAATTGCAGTACAGTGTGAAGTGCCATATGGGAATATTCACAAGGTGATACACCAGCATAATGAGAGGCTTACAAGCCAGGCTTGCGGCAGGGTGACTCCTGAAAGACGAGTGGGAGCTGATCAAATGAAGGGATTGTTCCGGGACAGGTGAACCCCACGCTAAATGTAGAGGAGCTTGGCGGAGCCTTGCAGGAGTCAGCATGGTGTTTTTCCTCTACCCAGACATCTGGGGTCACCTTGACACCTCTTCTCACCATCCTCCCCTTCTAATCCATCATTAGTCACCGTGTTCTTTGACAGAACCTCACTGATACAGCTTGTTTTACCAAGTTCTATTGCCAACATCCCATTCAAAGTGCCACAACTACGATACTGCCATAGCGTCCTGTTGCTATTGCCTCTTCCATTCCTCCCCTTTCCTACCTGTTCTCCATACAAAGAGTAATACTTTTAATGTTTTCATTTGCTCTTATTACAATCCAGTTTATATACAGTAAAATTCACCCTTTCTATTGTATAGTTCTGTGAGTTTGACAAATACAAACAGCTATATAATCACTACCCCAGTTGATAGAAGAGCTTCCTTATCCCAAAATTCTCCCCATGTCACTTGTGATCAAGCCTTCCACCTACCTCCAGCCTACAACTGATCAGATTTCTGTCCTTACAGATTTGCTTTTACTAGAATATTGTATTAATGGAATCATACTGTATGGAGTTTGCAGTCTTTTTAGTCTGGCTTCTTTCACTTAATACAGTGTATATGAGAGTCATTTATGTTGTGTATACTAATAGTTTGTTCCTTTTTATTGCAAAGTGATAGTCTGTTGTATGGATGTACCACTGTTGTACGGATGTAGCAAAATTTGCCTGTTCATTCACAAATTGATAGATATTTGGATTTCTTCCAATTTGGGGCAGTAAGGAATAGGCCAGTATAAACAGTCATACAGTTATTTAAGTGAACATAAGTTTTGCTTCACTTGAGCAAATTCTTAGGCATGGCATGTTTGCATCATGCAATTAAGTTGCCGAGCCATTTTGTAAAGTGGCAATAGCATTTTGCCATCCTGTCAGCAAGGAGCAAGAGCTCCAGTTGCTCTGTGTCCTTGCCAGTACTTGGTATTGCCAGGCTTTCACCTTTCTATACTGCTTTTAATATAGTGCTATTACATTATGATTTTAATTGTACTTTCTCTAGCACCTAATGATGTTGAACATTTTTTCATGTGGGTCTTATTCATGAAATGCTTCTTCAGATCTTTCACCCATTTTTAATTGAGTTTTTCTTATTTATGAGTTTTGAGTGCTTTTTATATATTCTATATATAAGTCTGGTGTCAGATACATATTTTTAAAACAGTCTCCTATTTTGAGGAGACAAATATCGGGACAAATATCCTGTTTTCTTCTACAAGTTTTATAGATTTAGATTTTACATTTGGATTCATGATCCATTTTCAGTTAATTTTTTACAGAATGATGCGAGAGACAAACCAGAGCCCGAGAGTCCGAGCCTAGTTGTAAAGAGGATTCAGAAAAGCTTGAGCAGACTTGGGTACAGAAGAGAGTTGCTCTTCACCATGCTGATAGCTCAGCTTTTATTTTCACTGCTTTCCATTCTACCACTTAGTCATTTATTCTTTAACAAGGGGCATTAGAGTCTTTCCAATTTTTTGCCATTACACACAGTGGTGTTGTGAATGTTCTTCTGCCTGGCTGCTTGTATATATGTTGAGTCCATAGGGACCTGTTTAGGAATGGAATTACCAATCTTGTTTTTCCAGCAGCACAAAAACATCATAATACAGATTTCCATAAATAAAAGCCTTTTTATGGCACATATCACTCTTTTAATTTGTGAGTACAGACAAGAGTACATTAAACCTATTGGGTAGCAAGTGAGTATCAAATCGTGTTTCTCTAGAAAGAGTGAATTTCCTTTGAAGATTTTCTTGGTGGTTTTGCCCGACAGTTTTTATCTACTCCTGACCTGGCACTGTGCATATAATCTGTCCCTGCCATTGTTGGGAATAACATGATAAACGCTCCCTGCAGCACTGACCTCCATTTAACGGTTAGTGAACTAATCTCCAAATGCAGCTTATTCCTATCTCTGAAACCCACCTGGATTATAAATGTGATGGAAATGTGCAGTGCTTCCATCCTGTCTACAGTGTAGAAACCTTTAAAATGGTTGGACCAGGACTTGCCTAAGTATGGAGAAAAAGCCAGATATAGTTTTCATTCCCTTAATTCAATGATATATTCTCTTCAAGGATATCCATAAGGCTTTTATTTTCACATCAGTAAACATTAATTTTGTTTATTTTTAAAATGCTTACCTTTGCTACCAACTACCACTACTCTTAATACTTCCCCAGAAGCCACAAATTCCCTTTTATGAAATGTGAAAATATTTTTTTAATACCAGGATTAAAAGTCCTGCCTTCTCCTTCTTGAAATAGCAGGCAGAACCATTATTGTATTTTCTTACCCTCTATGCTGTGGAATTCATCTCCATAGTGAAAGAAAAGAAAGCTATAGAAAAAAATACTTCAAAATAAATTGGCTTGGCTGGGGATTTAGCTCAGTGGTTAGAGTGCTTGCCTTGTAAGCACAGGCCCTGAGTTCGATCCCTGGCAAAATAAACTTTCATGGTGACCTAAAAGCCCTGGTGGCAATAGTTCAATTTAATACTACTACTTAGAAAGAAAAACAAAAAAAGCAATAAGTGGTAAGCCAAAATGTTTAAATTGGTGAGTTAGGCAGCTCTAATCATCCCAACAGCTTCAATAACTGGTTGTTTTTGGCAAAGAACCCAGGTCTATAAATAATTCAACCTACTTCAGCAAGGTTCTAGCAGCAAGCATTGTCAAAAATTATAAATAGTATAAAACTTTAACCACAATTGGCTTTATATCCCAACCAATGCAAATGGTATATGATTTTTATGATAAGTATGTTCATTCTCTACAAATGGCTGTCTAGGGACAGCCAATCTATACAGGCGATCAGATTACATAATGACTTTCCCCTCTGGCACCTCCTTTCCCTGCATATCACCTTCTCCTCCTAAGCCTTTGGCTCCCTGGGGCTTTCTCTTGCCCAACTCTGCAGGTCATCCCTGACCCTAGAGTTGTAATTCCCACTCTGGAATCCTTTACAAGTTCCAGAGGCCCACAGTGGCTTGAGAAGAAAGAAAAAAACAGAAGGGAGAGAGGGGAAGGGAAGAGAAGGGAAGGAAAGGAGGGAAGGAAGGAAGCAGGTGGGGTACTTTCCGCTTTAGGCTGTAAGCTCTCAAAGTCAACATCTTTTGTGCGATACCTGGTGAAAGTAAGCTCAAACATGTCTAGAAAATAAGTAAGAGATATATTGAGTTTTCAGATAGCCTGATTTTAAAAAAAAAAAAATCTTCAGTTTAAATTGGGCTTGGTGGTGCATGCCTATAATCTCAGCACTCTGGAGGTTCAGGCAGGAGGCTGACAGGTTGGAGCCCAGCTTGGACAACTTAAAGACTTACTGAGACCCCATCTCAAAAAGAAAAAGATTAAAAAGCGATGGGGATGTAGCTCGGCATGAAGGCCCTGGTATTCAATCCCTAGTACTCACGCAAACAAACAAAAGAAGCCAAGCTTCTAATTTGTGTAAACTACACTCAGTGAGTTCAGTGTGGGCATCCCAAAAACCTCATTTAACCTAAAGCTGTAATAAAAGATAGATAGATAGACAGACAGACAGACAGACACTGTATTTCCCCAAAAAAAGACAAGTATTAATATTCGCTCCAAAAGATGTGATAGGGCTTAATTTAGGAGATGTCTTATTTTTTCACATACAACAATCTACATTTTTTTCATTTACTGCATACAAAAATTACATTTATTACATTCATGTACAAAATTACAAATTACATTCATGTACAAAAATATGCATTGACTCAAATACAGTTTTGTCATCATCTTCTGGAACATGGTCATAATTCAGTGTCTGTCATGTGTTGCAGCAAATGTACTAAATGCTCCCATCAGGCTGATGATCTTAACTCGGGCTTATTTTGAGGATCAGGCTTATATTATGAGCATCCTGAAAAATAATGCTAGGACTTATTTTCTGTTTAGGTCTTATTTTTGGGAACATAGGAAGGGTGGATAAATAGCCAAATGGGCACATAGCCAGACAAACATCTTTAAAATATAGATTTAGTATAGTTGTATTGTTTTCTTCTTAAGATAACTTAGCAGCCAATGAAGCAGGGCTATTTTACAAATACCTCTTGCCCTAGGGCAAGCTCAGGTAGGAGCTGTGTGCAGTGATAGGCAGAGCACAGATTTTAAAGCCAGAAAGACCTGTGCCCGAAAGCCATCTCCATTACTCTCCAGCTGAACCACCTCAAGTAAGTCACATTACTACCTTACCTGTGTAAGCCTCAGCCTCCTCATTAGCCAAACTGGAATCCTAAGTCTGCTGTCAGCATTAAAAGCACTGTTTATAAAAACTAAGCAGAGTTCCTTACACACAGTGGTAGCAACTAGTGCTTTGAGGGCGATGGTGGTGCTTAGGGCAGCAGAAGTAATAAAGCCCTGGAATTTTCTGGGAGACCACCTGTAAAACTGGAGGTGGGACTCTGGCCCCCATATCTCTATATTATTCTCCTCCAAGCTTTTCATATTCTTCATGATCTGGAGTCCTTACCCCTGTGGCCCATTCTCACCCTGCCTTCTCCTATCTTGCAGGGCCCTAATAATGACAGGTATTCTTCACTGAGCAACTACTAATTAGATGCTACAGATTTACTCATTTCAGTAATTCTCAAAATAATGCTTATGTTTCTCAGATGCTATTGTTGTCCCTGTTTTACAAATAAGGAAAGTAGACCTCAGAGAGGTAAATAACTTCAAAGCCAGGACTTCACACCAGCTCAGTGATGACAAAGTGGGTGTTAATTCTGCTGTGTTTTACTGATTGCCACTAAGCAGTGTTGTGATTTCCCAAGAAGGGAAACAGAATTCAGATGATGAACTATTTTCAAATAAACTGTAAGTGCTAAGGGTTGGGGATATAGCTCAGTGGCAGAGTCCCCTCCCAGCCTGTGTGAGGCCCTGGGTTCAGTCCCCAGGAGGGACAGAAAAAAAGCGCCTATAAGTGCCGAAACATTGACCCATCTTGAGAAGGTATCAAAGACAATGAAAAAAGGGGGGGGCTATTTAGTGACACTAAAAATCACAGGTCAGTGTGCTTCTCTATGACAATTCCCATGTTTCCCCGAGGGAAACAAAATTTTCAGTCTAGCTGTGAGAACTGGACTTATCCAACACTGTGTCAAGTAGATCCCAGAGTTCATTACACTTGTAGCGGCATTCAAGTATTGGGCTTCCACTTTGGTACCAGCCACTCCTTTAAAACCTGGCTCCTGTCATGACTTACTTGCAGATGTTAAGCCTCCGCAGACAGCTGGTTTCATAGAAGTCACTGATCTTCAATCAAAGAAACTCCGATACATCCCTGTTCCCAGGTAATTCATTTCACCTTCATCCGTAGCTTAGTATGTCATTAAAAAAAAAAAAGTGAGTTCTTAGCCAGGCACACTGGTACACACCTGTCATCCCAGCTACTTGCAAGGTTGAGGCAGGAGGATTATAAGTTTGAGACCAGCCCAGGCAACTTAGCAAGACCCTGTCTCGAAATTTAAAATTAAATAAAATAAATACAAAGGGCTGGGGATCTAGCTTAGTGCTCCCTGTGTTCAATCTCCAGTACCAGAAAAAAAAAAAAAAAAAAAAGAATTCTTACCAAGTTCTCTGAATAAATGTGTGGTTTTTGCCTCCTTAAATAGCAAGCTCTTCTTTCCCTGGTTACAGTTGGTTTATATCTTGCTGTTCTGCATGCTTTACTGGCATTTTTATTTTCATTTTGGAAAAATATTCAAATATTTCAAATAAACTATAAGTGCTAAGGACTGGGAATAGGTATAAGTTTCACAACTTTCTAGCCTTCATTCTTTTTTTGTTTGATCTGTTCTAATGATAAGTTTTTTGGTACCAAAAATAGCATTGTTAGTATTATGGGAATTTTAATACTTATAACTTTATATATTGGTTTTCTGAAGTTTGTATTCAAAATTTCAAAAGAACTTAAATAGCATTTGTTTGATATTGTTCTAACTATGTTGCTATGCATCTGAGGTCATGAAGGCCGTATAGGAGTCAAAGGATTCCCAGAGATTTAGGTGGGCACTCATTACCCTTCGCTGCCTTTACTATTGCCCAGAGGTGGAAGCAAAGTCTTCAGACCAGCTAGACTCAGGGTCCGAAGCATAAACTCTGGGCTTAGCGTGCCTGCCTTTGAGGAGCACAAGACAGATGTTCTTGCCTGTAGCCTGTCCTCCACTGAGCTTGTCAGGTCTCTCCTCCCTCTACTTGGCCTAGGTTCCTCTTTAACCTGTCTTGTCCCCTAGGGTCAGAGGCTCCTTTCTGTACTCTTTCCACTCTACTTTGATCTGGATTAAGATTATATTCTACCCGCCACACATGCTTTCTCACATGTGACTCAGCCGTCCAGAAAACAGTGGGTAAAGCTTTGCCTGCGATCTCAATCATAGGCTCCTGGAGAGCTTTCCCATATCAGAGGAAGGCCAGGGACACCCCTGGCTGCTAATCATTCAAAACGTCATCAGACAACCTTTCTTCTTTTTCCTTGAACCTTGAGAAAAAACAAGCTCAGTGTGACAGTACAAAATAAATCAGCAATAAGCAGTTACATTTAAGGACCTTTTAATTAGATTCAAAAACTATGCAAAATGGAGTCATTATTCAAAGAAATTTATTTTCGTGTGTGTGTGTGTGTGTACACAACTTTACAACATCTTGGAACATGTTTATGTGTGGTTTAATGGAAAATGACTTTTAGTCACTTGAGGAAATTCCTCATTCCATATTAGCTGCATACTCATTAAGATGTGTGATTAGTTCAAGTAACAAAAGCAAAGAACATCTCTTTTAAAGCGTTTTGAAGCATTGATAACTTTTTCCAATATTTCTCTTAATTTCTCCCCCAAGAGCTTTTTATTTCTGAATTGTGAAGTTGTCTGTATGCGCTGCATGTTGTACGTGCCGTGAGAAGCGCATGTGGGAGAGCAGCTGTGTGTGCAGCTGAGCATCAGCCGGGCACTGTAATTCACACACTCGGAGCAGCACTTTGCAATGAATACAAGTTTATACTTACACTAACCACGTTAGAAATGTCAAAGTCCCAGCACCGATTGCAAGTGTGAGTATAGCCTAGGCAACTTAGCGACTTAGCAAGACCCTAGCTCCAAACAAAATGTAAAAAGGGACTGAGGCTGTAACTCAGTGCAGGGGCCCTGGATTCAACCTCCACTACAAAGAAATAAAGGAGAGAAAGGAAGGAAAGAAGGAGGGAAGGCGGGAGGGAAACAAGTGAACTTAACTTTAATGACATTTTATTTAACCCTGTGTATTTAAAGTATTATCACTTTTATTTTGATATGTATTCAATATAAAAACTTTAGTACATGTCCTGCCGAAGCAGGAGCAAATATAAAAATCTTAATGAAACATTTTATGTCCCATTTTTCTTCTAAGTCTTTGAAATCCAGCATATAATCAATACTTACAGTCCCCCTCAGTTTGGAGGTTCCACATTTCAAGAGTCCATTTCACTGTCAGTGTACCTTGATCTTCAAGGGAATAACCTGTTTGGATTTCATTTGTTTTGATAGTTCCTTAAATTTAGCATTCTGCTAGGTATCAGGAATTTTCCATTTGATGGCTAATGAAATATACAAATATTCAGTTAATAGAAAATATAATAATAAGACTATAATGTGATCATGGAGCCTAATGAATGTGGCACTTTTTCCCCTTACATATTTTTCCTTCACATTTTTGCCCTACATATTTGCATTTTTAAAATGATACTGCCTAGCTCTGGTATGTGACTGTATATAAATCTAGGCTTTGTTATAATTTTGTGTATTTAAAACTTTGTAATTATGTATATGGGTAACATACGCTTAAAAAGAAAGCGAAGAAAAGATTCTAGACCTGGTGTACAAACTGTAGTAAATATGTGATTTCTTTTTTTACTTGAAGCAATTGCTCCTGTAAATTTAAAATTTTGTGGTAGATTCCAAGAGGGGCAATGATAGATACAGTGCTCAGTAACACTCTACAACTTAAATGCTCTTGCCACATAATTTCACATAGATAAATATCATTATTCTTGAATATCTCTTTACCTTATAATCTGTAACTACTAATATTTTCCCTAAAACAATTTTTGATAGAGTATCATGAAATAAATCCAGTTTTATCTCAAACGTTACCTTCTTTGAGTCCTTCTAAGAGTCTTGTAAAGTAGGTCTGAAACACATGGCTCCTTTCTCCTTTGCCCTTCATCATATAAACATCTAGGAAGTATACAGTTGACTCTAGAAATCTGCATTCCTGAAAATTACCATAAATATAATTATATAATAAAAGAAGTGTGAAATATATAGGAAATACGTATGTTCCTTGTTATAGAATTACATCACTCTCTCAGTCGGAAAAGGTAAAAATATAAATGTAGTTGAAAGGCAGATGCAAGACATTGGTTTCAGCAGGGACGTGAGACTCTGAAGAGTGAGCCCACCAGTGCGTTGTGGGGGGTATTAATTGGTATAGAGTTTCTTTCTTTCTGACAGTGTCATCTGGTGCCCACAAATCCAGGAAAACATAAATAGCCAATAAATTACTATGTATTTTTGTTCTTTACAGATGGATCTGTTAGTATATTATCTCCTTTTCCTTTTTTGGAGGGGAGGGTTCTGGGGATCGCGCTCAGGGCCTTGTGCTTGCTAGGTAAGCGCTCTACCACTTGAGCTAAATCCCCAGCCCTCTTATCTCTTAATGTATTCACTATTAGAGTTCTACTCAGATCAGGCTGCTGTAACAGAATATCACAGACTTGGTGGCTTCCAGACATTTATTTGTCACTGTCTGGGAGCTGAGAAAGCCACGGCCAAGGTGCTGGCCAGCTCATTTCCTGGTGAGGGCTTTCTTCCAAATGCCTGCCTTCTTCCTGTAGCCTTGAATGGATACTAAGACTGTTGCATTGAGGGGTAGGGCTTCAGCGTATGAATTTTGTGAAACACAAACATGCAGTTCGTAGCAAATTCTATATCGCATTTAAGGAACCTAAATAATTAGCTTCATTATCTGAATTATCAACATATAACATACTGTGATTAATTATACAGTATTTTCCTCAAAGTAGTCCTGGTTTTTTATAATCACTATTGTCCTGCTCAGTGTTTACAAACTCAATATATTCTGTCTTACTTTTGCTCATAACATATCCTCAGAACCTCCCTGGGCTGTGAGGTAGGTAAGAGCACGTAGGAAAGGATGAGTAGTAATGTTGTGAACATATTTTTTAAGCTGGAAGGAACATTTCAAATGTGGAAGATTATCCTCTTGCTTTATTTTTTGTTTCCGGTCTTCACTTCAGATTCCTTTTTCAGATCAGAATCTCTCTCACCCTATACCACATGGCTCACTACTATTTCGGACACAGACGCACTGCTGGCTGAGTGGGACAAAAGTGGCGTTGTTACTGTTGATATGGGAGGTCACGTCAGGCTTTGGGAAACCGGACTTGAACGTCTGCAGCGATCACTCATGGACTGGAGAAACATGATCGGGCAGGAAGGTGACAGAGCTATGCAGGTACCACGCACAGCGACCTAACTTCTTAGTGTGCGCACTCAGGTATAAATGCTACATTCAGGAAAGCCTCTAGCCTAGTGATTCAAATATAGATGCCTAAATAGCTATCATCATTTTTTAACTCATAACAGAAAAAGATAAATCCATCCATATAGGCAGTGAAAAAGTAAAAATTTGCATTTTTTCTGTTAGTGCTTAAACATACAGATTACTAAAAGCAATGTGCAAATACAACTGTTGACTTTAACCTTTAGCCTTTACTAGTTTCCAGCACCACCTTTGTTTCGTCTGTTGTCACTTTTACTACTAATGTCGTCAGCATCTCCACGTGCCACGTAGGGAACAAACGCTGAGGAGCTAGCATACCGCCAACTCTCTAGGCCCAAATCTCTAGACTAGAGGTTAGCAAATGAGCATCCATTTAGCAGTGCGCGATCCTGCACTGAAGGGAAATACCAGGACCAGGCCACCAAAGCAAAAGGAAAACCTGGTCTCTCCAGAAATGATTAGTAGCTGTCTGGAACTAATTGGAAGAATGAATGATAGTGTGTGTGTGTGTGTGTGTGTGTGTGTGTGTGTGTGTGTGTGTGTTTGACAAAATGATTTTTTTGAAATTTATTTATTTTAATCTTTGAAAAAAGAACTCTGTTGTACTTCATTCTGATTTACCAAAAAGAAATGTAGGTTCTTGCCAGGAGTGTTGATCTGCAAAGGGCCAATTAATAAGGTATTTCCTCTAACTATTGCGTCAATAAGTTGATTAATAATTACTAGCTGATATGACTATTTTGTGATTTCCATTAAAAGAGAAATCAATATATTTGTGAATGAATAATACATATTTCTCTTAGATTCTTAAAAGCTTATAGGAATGTTTTGAAAATCTCAAACCTAAGTAAGCTAGCAACCTCAAGTCCTTTTAAAGGGACATAAATAATTAAAACAAACGTATTGCTCTAAAATGAATGTTTGTTAAGTGCAGTGGATCTATTACAGCAGTAGATAAATGTTGGTCACTATCCATAACAACATTTAGAACACTAATTACTTATGATTCTGTTTCTTTTATTATGTAAACATTAATTTCTTCTATGAATTAAGCTCCTAGCTTCACTGCAGTCATTGACACCTAATAGTAAATACTATTGTACTTAAATTTCATGTATTTTAATTTCTCATATGTTATAGAAATCAAAGATCATGTTTTTCCTATGGTCAAGATTTATGGTCTAAATTGTGAATTTTATTTTTTTCTCAGAAGAACTTTAAGAAAGATTTTTAGTAATGGTTTTAATAGTGTTTCTTGATTGTTGCAAAAATTAAGCACTGTATTTTAACTGTATAGCTCTTCTTCCCGGAGATTTCTCAGACTATATCGTGAATCTCTGTTTTCCCAGGACCTAGAATAATGATTGAGACACAAGAGACAATTAATATCTTTTATATGTATACTAAATTACACTGGTAATTGAAGCTGTTCCATAACAAATGGGATTCTTCTTTTAAACTATCATAAAGTATTCATTTTGTGTTTTTATATACCTGAAGCTATATTTATTGAATGAAAATGTTATTAAGTTAGAAATGAACAGAATTATAATATCTAACATCACAAGAATAATCAAAATACTTGTCTATATTATACAATGCAATATCTGAACTTTCTCTAAATCAATCATTTTCTAGGAAGTGTATAACTTTGTCTCCAGCTCAAAATTGAGGTACAACAGAAATAAGATAAATTTACTAATAAAGCTATATAATTCCAAAGTAATTGTTGCACGTGGAAAACTGGAACAGATAGCAGCTAAATTTTTTCCTGTAAGATTTCTTGATCCATTTTGGTTGATACCGAAAATATCCTATAGATTTCCAAACTGAGAAACAAATTGCGAGCATACATATTTATGTCTAAATGAATAGGATGATTGTCCAAGTAGACTACCATTGTTTTAACTTCTTATCAAATTTCTTGATAACTAATGAGATAGTAAACTGCTTTTATTTAGGGGGCTCATGTTACTATTTATAAGGAGATTGCACAGCCAAATCTAAATAGAAATCATTCCAGATAATAACAATCTTTGTCTTCTTGTAATTTCCTTCCTGTTCCATTCTTCAGGGTACCTCACGTGTGGACTCTTTATTCAAAATAGGTCTGCTCCTGATGTTTGGGCCTTAGATCTTTCATAGACAAAGTAAGAAAAGAAACTAGACTTCGAGTACTCTCCTGACAGTTCCTGGTTGCGCGCAGCTTTCCCTGTCACTGGCGGAGTAACCTGATCGCCATCTAGTGGCCGAGTGGACTTACTGTACATCTTTGCACACCAGCATTTCGAGTCAGCCCCCAGCCTCTTGCCTTGGAGGTTTACACATTCCTGTCTTGGGTGGTTCTTCTTGGGCCATAGATGCTTCAGGCAAACAACCTGCCACGTCAGCTAGCATGAATGGACCCCTGTCTTCTCCTGCTTCCTCTGTGTACTAGCAAACAAACTGTTCATGTGGGTAAACAGTGAGTTACATGCTTTCCACTGTCTTTTATCCCTTTGCTACATCTCAGCCTCCTAGATGTATTGGCTTTGAAGCCACTCTTGATTTTAATTTTTTAGATGAATGCATTGGTATATTTTTAAAATGAGTGCAGCTTGAAAGACTGTACTTAACTGAGCTCTGCATATAAAATGTGTTCATGAATTTGATAAGAACATGTAAACAACTATAGCAACAAATTCGAAGCATCTGAAGCATTTCTATAACTGCAGTTCCTAGAGCCACTATTAAGAACCCGTACTCATTACTTTAGACTCCGTATTTTCGAAGCATGGCTCAATTAGAAGCCAAGATTCTAACTATATTTCATATATTCTTTATAAAGCATTACATTTGTATTCCTCCCAATAATGCTAGTAAAGCTACTCCACAGTTTCCTCAGAAGTCAAGTCATCTTCTCTGAAAGATTCTTGGTGACTGCTTTTTGGGAGCAAAATGTTGCAGCTTTCAGATGTCCTTTTCTAATTATAGAAAGAAAACAAGAAAGTAAATCCTTCATATTATTACCAATAGAATCTCTTTGAGGCTTTTGAATAGTACTTCCTTAGCCATATCCTTTAAAAATGGATTAAATCTTCTGAAATACAGTGCAGGACTAGATCTAACATTTTCTCATGACTGCGATACTGCCTGGTAGAGAGTGGGTGTGCTATCAATGTTTGGAAACAGAATAGAAATATGTGGAAAAGACAAATATATTAAGCACTATTAATCCAGCCTCTCTTTAAAGAAAATATACCAGGGCCATGAATAAATGAAGTTTGGTGCACCTTGGTGACTAAACTTAGCCTTTCTTTAGCCACTAGTCCAGCAGCTTTAATGATTTTAGCATCTCAATAGGACCAGGAATGGTGGCACATGTCTGTAATCCCAGCTGCTCAGGAGTCTGAGGCCAAAGGATCACAGGTTTGGGGCTACCCCAGGCAACTTAGCAGGACCCTATCTCAAAACAAAATTTAAAAAAAGAAAAAGAAGAGAAAGACTGGGGATATAGTTTAAGTCTCCCTGGGTCCAATCATCGATACCATCAAATAAAACAGCAAAAAAAGCCTCGGTAGGATGTTTAAACCTGTTTTCAGTTTTAGAAACCACTCAGTTGTTTAATCGACACTTAGTAAATTCAGTTTTTAGTACACAGGTTAAGTGATCTCCAGATTGTGTTCGTACATGGTTCTTTGTTGTTTTTAAGAAGTATGGTTCACGCCTCCACTTCATTTTTTGCTTTGGTCAGTAACTCTGAATACACTTAACAGTCTGATTCAGTGGGTCACTCTTTTTTTTATTTATTCATTTAATTTTATTTACCAAGAATATGTATTGGTACATTGTATACATAGTGATCACATTCATCATAGTTAATTTGCACCTGTACATGCTATATCTTGATTTCCTTCTACTTTCCCACCCTTCCCTTCCACTCCCTCCCCTCCTTATCTACAAAAGCTTTATTTACATTTTTCCCTTTTTTCCCTTTTTCTCTTCCTTCTTTTCCCCCTCCTCCCTTTCTAATTCTCCTCCCTATTGAACATTATCTTTCTTTTACATAGTATCCATTATACCTTTTTGTCCTTATTTACACTTATGGTTTCTCATATCAGAAAAACAATTTGATATGGACTCCTGTGTGTCTGATTTATTTCACTTAAGAGTATGTTCTCAAGGTGCATCCATTTACCTATAAATATCTCAAATTTATCCTTTTTTATGGCAGGGTAATACTCCATTGGAGTGGGTCACTCTTATAGATGATTCACGTTTTATAGTATTGTTATATGTACGAAAGTCTTGGGAATCTTCTTAGCCCCAGAAAGGCAATGCTTTTTTGAACTTTTATACTTTTCTGTCTATCTCCTGTTTCTGTATCAGTCAGTAGAGCTGGCTTTTGCCAAGATAGTCTAGCTCTTTGCCTGAGTGGTAACCTTTGGTAAGCTTCTAGTGATTATTTTCTACTGTTACTCCTATTAGAGAAATTCCAGCCATAGAAACTCATTTTGGGTCTTTCAGGTTGTCAGGAGGACATCTCGAAGATCCCAGCTCCCCTGGGGAGTGTAACACTGAGTGGTGTGATGAGAAGCCAGCTCTCAAGTGGACAAGGGGGAAGTGTCAGCAGCATTTGCCAGTTTCCGCAGTGTAGACGTTTTCTGCCATGGCCAGTTTCACGCTGGCAAAAGACAGCAGTCTACTTGCAAAATTCCTGAACATTTAGCAATTACCTCTCGTAAAGTGGTGCGGTTTGGCACCAGCATGCCACAGCTTAATTAAATCTTTATCAGCCAACTCCCTGAGAATTAGGAGTTAACCAAAAGCAAGTCCTTTCCGGAAGAAGGTATGTGAGTAGAAAGAGCATATGAAGGGATCTTGCTGTCTCTGGGAAATATGGACGTCCCCAGTTGTCCTAATTATAGACTGGCAGTCCCCTTCTTGGACCAAGAATTTGGCTCGCACAAAGAATTGGAGAGAAGTCTGCCCTCGAGTGGCATGATGCTCATAGGTTCATGTGGTGGAGCTTGCTTTCTTACATATGTTGTATTTCAGGAAGAAACTACTACTTGATATTTCTATTCCTCTAGACATAATGCTTCTGTTGATCACAACATTACTGGAATGTTAAAATTAAGTTAAAACCACTTTCCTAAGACAGGCAAATTAGCAACCTTATGATTGTAAGGAAGCTATAATTTTTTATGAAAAGTAGAAATATCATTTTGTTTTCAAATCATCAGGAAAATTTCACCCTTGTGACAAGCTTTATCATCATTATTTTATAAGTTACTGTATCCTCAGTGCATGTCATTTAGCAATATGGTCAGTAAGAAAAGAGGCAGTCTTAGCAATATTTATTTAAAAGTTTACGAAGAAAACAAATCCGTTCAATAATATAACAGTTACTGAGATGTCAAATGTAGTGAATAGGTTGATGATCAATGGCTCTAGAATTTTTACAATCCTGGTCTTATGTATAATCAACATATCATAATGGCTGTAGAAATAAACCTTCTTGCTATTATATTTATAGATAAAATTATGATTTTTATTCATAAGCAGTATAGCTTGTTGTTTAAGAACATGATGTTTAGAGTAGTCAAACCTAGCTTCAAATCCTTGTTGAACGGTGTATGTGATCTTTGGCAAATTATTCTTTCAAAGCTTCATTTTCTAACCATAATATAAAGAAAATACTATCATATCTGACAAAGTTCTCGTAAGAATGAAATACATTAATGCCTGACAGGGAGTGTCAGTGAACGATAAAAATTTGAAACCTAGAATTTAAGAAATAACAGGCTGCAGAATTTTTTAATGCTTATGTAGAGACAAAGACAAATTAAAATGAAACAGTATTACCCAGATACCTAATATTAATCACGATCCAATGAGTTACATAATTCATCATCTATTCCAGTGTTAAAATGTAAACTTTGTTTATAATTCTGTTTGGAAAAAAAGTTTTGTCAGCCCCAAAAAAGGAATAGAAAAAATGGTCTTTGCCTAAACCTGTCAGCTTGAAGAAAAGCAGGAAATCAATGATAGGACAATTGTCAGCTGAGGATTATAGTTGTTTAGCCTTATTCAAAAGACAAATTAGAACCAGACCAAAAAAAAACATGCAGCAGAATATACATCATTGAGCCCAAGTCCTAAGAACACTAAGAGCAAGTCATACTTGAGCTGTCTTTCTTAGTTTTTCTTTTTTGGCTTTTGTTAGCTTTAGGACTTGAAGGAACTGTATAGCTCTAGAGGTTGGAGTGTGGATGGTGCTAAAATTTGGAAGATTAATTGAATGACTCTGCAGGGGTCATGTAAGCATCTAGATTTTCTCCTCCATCCTGTGCTTCTAGCAGCAGGCCCTTCTCTACCCCTCCGAAAGGCAGGAGCTGTAATGGAGGTTTGCACAGTTTGGGAAAGGAGTAAGACCATATAGCCAATAGGAAGAGAAGGTAAAAGTCCTCTTTCCTTACTTAGATCCAGGGAAGCTGGCACCCATACTCATATTCCTTGGGTAAGACATTGGAAAAATCCTCTCTGGAAACTGGCATGTCAAGAGAGGAACCTTTGCTAGCATCCAGAAGTCTTACTCGTTACCTTGGAAAGATCCACTGTTACCAGCCCCATCCTGATGCAAAATGACCACTTTTTAAGTGCTTTATTCTTAAATGGATAACCTCATAGGAAAGATGGCAAACAAAACAAGTAAACAGAAAAATAAACCTTGAAAAAGTTGTGGTGAGACAGACAGTAGGAATACATTTCACAAAATGATAATATTCTTAGAAAGGCAAGAGAAAATAGTCCAATCATAAAACAAAAACAAGGGGGCTGGGGATTTAGCTCAGTGATTAGAGTGCTTGCCTTGTAAGCACAAGGGCCTGAGTTCGATCCCCAGCACCACCAAAAACAAAAACAAAAACAAGATACTGTTTTAACATAGTAATCTTCAAAGAATAAGCAAGACCTCCTGAAAAGTAAAAAGTGGCAGCAGAAATAAAAAATTCAACAGAAAGTGGACAACCCTTCCAAAGTAGAGAACCCTTCCAAAACACCAAGAAATTTAAAATAGAAAAAAAAAGATAAGAAAGTTTCATCTGACTAATACAAATTCCAGAAAGAGGAAAGAAACAGGGCAGGAAACGACACAACAAGCAATTTAAGAAAATGTCACTGAACTAAAGAACAGGTGTTTGGTGTGACAAATGGAGAACACACATCAAAGCATATTCACTTGAAATTTTAGCATCCCATGGATAATGAGACATTGCTAAAAACTTGTGAGTTAGGGGAAATAGAGAACAGATTATATAACATGTAGTAGAAATCCTAATGGCATCGGGCTTCTCCATGGGATTGGAAGCTAAAGGCAAAGTCAAGGAGGGAAAATCATTTCCAGCCTAGAATTGTATATCCAGCCACTCCATTAATGGAGTGAACAGGTAGACTGTAAATATTGTCAAATGTGAAAACCTCAAAAAACTTATGTTCTTTGTTAGGAAGCTACATATGGTGTGCTCTCAGCAAAAGGAAAAAGTAATCCAAGAAAGAGGAAGATGTGGATGGAAAGAGTAACTTTTACCAGGGAAGAGAGAAAGGTTATTAGTTCCCAGTATGATAGTGAGACAGTTCTAAGATAATATCTGTACAGGAGGCCTGAAAACAGCCACTCCAAATGAAGTGGGAAGGTAGAGGGTTCGAGAAAGAATGGGCATCTCTTGAGAGAGAGAGAAGTAACAGGCAGGGGATATGAAAGGGATTCACAGGTCTGATAAAGAATTCATGGAAGAGTGAGTGATGAATATATAAAGTAGAGCTAAGAATTCATCAAGTACACTTACGTAGAACATTGATTAGTGGGAGAAATGAAAAAGTAATAGTACATTAACTAGTAACATGTCTAATTATAATAAAAGTGTGTATATTAACATACTGCACATAGTAAAGCATATTATACTTATATGGTAATATTATATAATAGTAAGTAAACAACTAACAATGATTTAGGACAATGAGTAATGTGTGTTTGAGATGAGAGAGATGAGATAATCCTCACCTTTCATAGTAGGAAATCAATACGTTGAAATCTCTTGATATTTACAATATGTCTGAGATTGAAAAATAAAGGTAATATTAGATTATTACTTAGAAATATGGAAGTCACAGTAAGCAGATTGATGCAGTTTTCTTTAGGAATGGGAATGTAGGAGTAGGGCAGATGGTGGGACACAAGGTTGCTGCTTTTGTTACACATCTAGTACTATTAGAATTATTAAACTATAGATATTTATTACTTAGATAAAAATTAGTTTAAAGTAAGAAGTAAGAATTCTCCAGATGGAAAAGAGGAATAAGGTGAGGCATGTCAGTTCCTTCGGCATAGAAATTAAATTTAACTCATTCCTAAACACTTAAAATAACTCGTACTTTGAATGGAACTGAATAAGCTGGTTCTTTTCCTTCTTGCGCTCCAAAGTGACTCGAGGGCTCCAGTCACAGAGTAGACACGCTGTCCCTGTCCCTGCCCTGCGTGCAGCTAAACGCCTGGAGGGGACGCGTGGGCAGCTGTTGATGACTCTGAAAAATAAACGATAGCAGATGAACTGAGGAAGAAGACAAGAATTTGAACTACTGGCATATTAGCTATCAGTTTCCACCTTTTCCCCTCAGGCTCTCCTGGCCTTGACTCATGAAAGCCTGAAATTGAAGTGGGTGCTCTCAGAAAACTAGAAATAAAGGGAATTTCCTCCGCCTAATAAAGGACATCTGTAAAAACCATACAGCTAGTGTCATACTCAATGGCGAATGGCTGAAAGCTTTCCCCCCAGCATAAGGGATAAGATGAAGATGACCAGTCCACCCTTCCCCATCAGGCTAGAAGTCTGAAACAGTGCGATCTGCCAATAAAAATAGCAGAGCTGCGGCACACACCTGTAATACCAGCTACTTTGCAGGATGAGGAAGGAGGATCAAAAGTTGGAGGCCGGCCTAGACAACTTAGCAAGATCCTGTCTAAAAATAAAAAATGAAAAGGGCCGGGGATGCAGTTCAGTGATAAAAATGCTCCTGGGTTTGATCCACTATATGAGGAAGGAAGGAGAGAAGGAAAGATGGAAGGAAGATGAGAGGTATGCACATTGAAAGGAGAGAAATAAACTGTCCCTGTTTACAGGCACCATAATTGCCTATTAAAACATTCCACAGAATTTACCCTCCCAAAACAGAAAAAAAAAGAAAAAAGAAAGAAAACTTAGTAGTAGTAAGTATATTCAGCAATGTAAAAAATCAACCATGTTTCTGTATATTAACAAGTGCCAGGTTCTTAACCCCACTGGCATAATTAAAATATATATGTATATGGTATTACATACCATTTATATAAACTGCTCCCTGAAAAATGCAATACTTAGGTATTAATCTAACAAGATTTGTATAGGCTATGTATGCTGAGTACTATAAAACACCAATGAAAGAAGCCAGGATCTCAGTAAGTGAGCAGTAGACCCAAGTACATAGAAAACTTGATGTAATAAAGACATCAGTTCTTTTCAAATTGACCCCTAGATTTAATACAGCCAAAATCTCAACAGAATTTTTTATAGCTATAGACAAGATAATTCTAAAATATATATGGGAAGATTAATAGCCAAAACAATTTTTTAAAGAATAAAGTTGGAAGAATTGCACTACCCAATTTTACAATTTACTACAAAACAATAATCAAGACAGCATGATGTCTGCAAAAGGATTAAAAAACAAATCAAGAAGACAGAAAAGAATGTCCAGAAGTAGACCAGGAGACATTGTTGTCAATAAATTTTCAACCAAGCTGCCAAAGCAGCTTACTGGAGAAAAGATAGTCAACAAATGGTGTAGAACCATTGGACAGACAAATGTGAAACAAAAAAACACTATTAAATTTTAAAAATAAATTTTAAAATACATAAATAAAATTACTTGATAGTGCCAGCCCCCAAATAATAATATATACAATAGTAAACAACATCTGTTATATGTTATTCATTGTTGCTTTTACCTAGGGAAAGTGAAACTCATTAAAAAATTATTCTAAGCCAATACTTTAAAACCTTTCTTTTTTTGGTCCTGCAGATTGCACCCAGGGGTGCTGTACCACTGTACATCCCCAGCCCTTTTTATTTTTCATTTTTGGATAAGTTCTCATTAAGTTCCCCAGGCCAGACTCGAACTTCTATCCTCCTGCATCATCCTCCTAAGGAGCTAGGATTACACGTGTGCACTACCATGCCCAGCTCTTTAAAACTCTTAAAGTTAAAAAAGCAATTTGAGGGGCTGGAGATTTCGCTCAGGGGTTAGAGTGCGTGTGTCGCAAGCACAAGGCCCTGAGTTCGATCCCCAGCACCAAAAAAAAAAAGAAGCAATTTGATTAGAGAGGTGTGGTTTTTTTTTTTTTTTCAAGCCTCATTCTTTGGTATCAATTTGAGAGAAAGAAAATATTCCAGGCATGTAATTCAGAGAGGTTAATTAAGTTGCCCAAGATCACACAGCTAGTAAGTGGCAGAATTAGTGCTTATGTAATTGTACTCTTTATCCACTATGTCCTGTAGTCTAGGCAGCATTAACAACTCTGACCATTTACTCAGACATCCAGGGCATCCAGAACACCTGCTTTGCCAAAATCTGAAAATGCCGGCGGGGTTGAAGACGTGGCACTTGCTCTGTGTAGCTCCACCAGGTCGCGTCCTCTCCACGGAAGTCAGTGTTTCTGAGGTGCTGAGTGATACCGCCCAGCCCTGAGGCGAGCATTAGGGGGAGTGCTTTGGGATGCCCTTTAATATTAGTAAGAGAAAACAGAATTCTCGGGGATTCCTATGACAGTTCTGAAATCCCAGACACACTTTCCTTGGTAAATAAGACGTCGCAGAATGTCCAAGTTGTTCAAGTGAGCAGGGTGATGGGATTTGAACTTAGCTTCCAGGAGTGGGAGCCTGCCAACAATAAAGGGAGAGCAGCGACCACAGCTACAACAGGGGCGATGTATCCAGTAACTGGCGTCGCTGCTGAACAGCTGAAGGAGTGCGTAGCAGCTGATTCCTTTCCCTAACGGGGAAAGAGCTAACGGGAGCGTCTAGGAGTTTTTATCCCCGGTTAAGAAATGGAGCAGTGTAAGCCGATGTGGTGGCCCAGGCGGGTGACCCCAGCACTCGGAAGCCAAGTTGGGATCCCCGTGAGTTCGAGGCCTGCCTGGGCCATGTAGTGAGTTCAAGACCAGCCTGACGTACACAGTGAGACTCTGCCTCACGAAACAAAGGGGGGGAGGGGGAAGGAAGGACGGATGGATGAACAGATGGAAGGAAGGAAGGAACGAAAAAAGAAGGGGAGGGGAGGGGAAAGAGAGCATTGAAAGGGCCCACACAATGTGCTGGAGGATGCAGTGGAATCTCTGTGGAGTGCTTAGAGGAAACTGATGTCTCTTGGATTTCAGAAGTGAGATAGTTCCATGGAGCAGTCTGACTGTGGGAAGCCTAGAGCCTGAACTTTTTCATGGCTCAGTATCATTTTAAGAGGCATTTGTGATAGAGCAGCAGGACATGGGAAAAGCGGAGGTCAGAAGGGGAGAAACGCCACCGTTCCCTCTGAATACGTGGCTTAGGTGATGTGGTCACTGCACGTGCTAGTACCTTGCTTGACCAAGACTCATCAGCCAGCTTGTCCGAGTGAGTTGGTACAATGTATCCTCCTCTACCTAAGACATTTAAAAGTTTCCAGTGCGTTATCTGATGAAAGTGTTTGCGGAAATGTCCAGTTTGAACATGTTTCTGAATTCTAACAAAAGCTTTGTTGTTACTGCGGTGTACTTACTTACTATTTCTGTATTCATGTTGAACTCCGAGTTCTGTTACTAGTCACACCAATTAACAGTGAATAGCTATATCAATAAGTTACATTTTTTGTTTTTCAGTTTTTAATTTTTATTACTACATGTTTATTAGTACATAATGATTTCAGTAAGTTACTGTCTGTGAATAGACATAGGGACACAGGTACTGGGAATCAGTAAAAAAGATGGAAGTAACTCCACATGTACTAGTTTAAATAATACTATTCTAATAGCAGTTTTTATAAAGGAAAAGTGAGCTTGCTGAGTAGCAGTAATAGCTAATACCTGCATGTGGGTATCACATTATCAACACTGGTCTAAGTATTTACATATTTTAATTCATTTCATTATCATAACAACCTCATGAAGTAGATACTGTTATTATCACTGTTTACAGATAGGGAAACTGAGGCACACAGCTATTAAAAATACCAGTGCCCAGAGAAGTTAAGTAACTTTTTCGTAGTGAAGTATAATGAGGTTTTTTTATTTTATTTTGTCTTGCAGCGCTGGCATCAAACTCACAGCCTCAAGTACACTAGATAATCGCTCTTCCACTGAGCCACATCCATGTCCCTAGTGATTCACTTTTAAACATAGTTTATTTGCTCACCTGTGGCCACCTTCTTCCATGGTTCTACCAAGAGCTATGGGAAGAACACACCTTTCTGTGCCCCACTGATAACAAGGTCATGAAAGCTCACATTATTACTGATTAGCTTTTCAAACCTTGCTTCTATCTAGCAATCTCAACCCTCAGTTTAAAGAATACAGGTTTAAAAGAAAAGCTGAAGTTTATTCTTTTGTACAAATACATAAAAATACATAAATAATTTTCATTAAAGTGCCATACAAGTAATTAAAGAGACATATTTTAATTCATTTGTGCCCCTACAACAGAACGCCATAGACTGAGGAGTTTATCAAGAGCAAAAATGTCTTGGCTCACTGCTGTGGAAGCTGGAATTCCAGCATCAAGGCACCGAAGGCTTGGCAATACTCATGATCAAAAGCACAGTGGCAAAGAGATGGAGGAAGCCAATTTCACCTCTTTATAACAGCATTAATCCCACCAAGGAGGATAGAGTTGTCAGGGCCCAGACACCTCTCAGATGTCTCATCTCTTACCATTGTCAGATTGGCGATTAAGTCTCAACATGAATTTCAGAGGGGACAGGTAGTCCCACCATAGCAAGACACAAGGCCTGATGGGTTAAAGTCACTTTCCAGAATTGATTTCACAGGAACCTCTGCAGAGTTTGCTGGTAGGAAGATAACAGGGACAGGAATGAGCCTTTCTCCATGTAATTATGGCTCACTTTGCAGGCAGAGCACAGCCCACACATTTCCTCTGCGACCTGTAGCCCAGTGACCGAGCCACAGCCTCCTCTGCCTCTACTGTGAATCCATGGATGGCGCTGGCTCCCGGGGAGAAGAGCCCACTCCTTCTGGGGTTGGAGGGTGAGGCTTCTGGACTGCAGGGAGAGCAGGAGCTGGTGGGGTACAGAGCTCAAAACTGGTCTGATGGTCAGTGTCCCAGAAACTGGCATCTTACTTATTTCAAAGTTGCTTTTCTTTTCCAAACTGCCTTTTTGCATGATTGACTTTACATAGTCAGATATCATCCTTACTTTAGCCGTGTTTGTGTACCTGTTGAATAACTGTGACTTTTACATGTGACATTTTTCAAATGAATTCATTTATCAGTGATTGTCTGTCTGTATAGGAATAAAGTAAAAACCCTTTTTTCCCCTGGTACTGGGGATTGGCACATTCCTGCTGGCCTGAGCCAGTGGCGGCACATGTATGACTGTCCCGTGCCACCGGATGAGACAGTTATGAATGGGCCACCAGTGGTTCAGAGCTGCCTAGCAGCAAAACATACGAATTACAGCCCTGTTGTGAACGTGTTAAACCCAGGGCTTCCACACTGAGCTATACTCCCAGCCCCTTTTATATCGAGACAGAGTATCACCAAGTTACCCTGGTGGGCTCAAACTTGTAATCCTCCTGCCTCAGCCTCCCAGAGTTCTGGGATTACAGGTGTGTACCAGTGTGCCCAGTTTTAAGTATAATCTCAACAATTTCATTCTGTGCTAATGAGTAGCCTCCCAGAAGCCCCAAGTAGCAACTGATACGTGTAGATTGAGATACAGTTTTTGACCTGGGGAGGTAGCTTAGTGGTTAGCATACTTGTCTAGATGGACACGACACTCGGTTTGATATCCAGCAACAAAAAAAAAAAAAAACATATAATTACATTTTTGTCATCATAAATACTATCTTTGGTGGGTAAGAAATTTTCCTGTCACGTCATCATATTTCCAATCTAACAGCTTATCGTTGGAATCTCACCTCCTTAAAAATTCTATGGGTTTACCACCATCCGAAGATTTCTAGTTTATTTATAACCATGTAACAACAGTGTTTATCATCTGAGCCGGGCTGCAGGAAGGTCAGCGGACCACAACTTCCTAGGCAGATGATGGTAATGCAAGCTGCGGCATTGGCAGGTTGTCATCTATTGAATTACAGAGGTTATAGACAAACAATAGACATTTGAGTCCTTTGAAAATCATTTAGCCAGCTAATTCCAGTGGAGCGTTTGCTGTGAACCCACCGAGATAGGCCCCAGGGGCAGATAATGAAACGTGAATCATGGTTCTTATTCTGAGGGATCTGATTCTGTGTAACTGGGAGATGAGATTGATAATCATACAACATCAGTAAATAGTACCAAATGGTGGCTGATGTTAAATGGGGCAAGTCAGGCTCTATGCTGGAACAGTTATGGGATAGGTGTCTATACAGATGACACACAGATGTGAAGGAGATGGAGCTTAGTCTAGGCTTTTTAAGTGGATGTATTGGGATACCTACAAGGAGAAAGACATTCCAGGCACTCCAGAAAACATGACAGGCATAGATGTAAGAATGAGCACAGTGCCTCTCCTTCATGAGAGGGTGAACTGTGCCGTGAGCTTGGGTCACCACCAATCCAGGGGTGGCCTGGACACAGATGCCACAGAAGCAGTGAGGAAGTATCACAGCTAAGCACAGATCCCAGAGAGCAAATACAGGTTCAACACCAACTGTCCCAAAGAGAGAGAGGAGTGCACGCCAGAGCCAGGGTAGGGTTAGGGCTGGGTCTGGATCCATCAGAAACACACAGGCTGGGGTTAGATGGGGTGTGGGTTAGTTCTTGCATAGTCCTGCTGACATTTTTAGAAGCATTTGAAAGGAAGCTCGCCTTCCAGGCAACCCTGGGATCTGTCTTTAGCGTATCCTTTAGCCTGTGGTAAGAGAAGCCTAACTGGAGCAAATAGTCTCACCGGGAAGTGGTTCACTAAGGAGTCAGATGCAAGTGTGTAGGAAAACCAGAGTGAAAACTCAGTACAGATTTTAGATTGCCTGTGATCGGGAGCTGATGAAGCTCAGTGAATAGGAAATGTTTGTAACTGAAGGCTGTCTGAGAAAGATGGACTTGGTAGAGATGTGCAGTCTGGAAAGGAACCCCACTGTGAAGAAACCTCTTTAACTTTGTTTAACCCAAATTTATTTTGACTTTTAAAAAATACTTTAGCAAGTTGCCAGTTTCTATATCCTGTGTTCTTTGCAGCAGTTCACCGTGGACTCTCTAGTAGATCTCTTAGGACAAGATCTTTGTGCTAATTCTCGTCCTGGTTCATGATACAGTCAGGTTGCATGTCATTTATGACTTGAGAGTAAATCTGGAATGGAAAGGATGCACTACTAGTTAAAAGGAAAACTCTCCCCAATACCTTTGAAAAGAGAACCTATTATTTGTGTGATTCTAGAAGTATTATGGATTCAAAGGCTATGTAAAACTGATATTTATCAGGAACATGGAAAGAGACAAAAATTCAGCTCACATTTACTTAAGTGGCTAAAGGGTACTTACTGGCCCTAGAACCAAGAAGTCCCAGAGTCTAAAGCACAGCTCTAACCCAGAGCCAACAATGTTATGAGATCCATTCGCTGTCACACTGTGGCTCTGCTCTTCTGTGGTGGCTTTCTTCTCATATGGTCATTCTTCATCAAGTGGCAAAGTGGCCCTGGTAGCTCTAGGTAATATATGGCTCTTGTAGCTGGCTGTGACACAAGACTCATGAAAAATAATCCTTAGCAAATGCAATATGGTAATTAGGACATAGTGATTTAGCATCCATGAGTTTTATCTTTTATTTAAATCCTATAATGGAATCAGAGAAATGCATACTTGGTTTTGGAATTATACTGGTAAGGGAGCAGAAATAAATACTCTGAGTTCAGTGTTCATCAGAGACTTTCCAGTGGCCAAGATTCTGAATGAAATGTGTCAGTCTTCCTTGACAGTGCTCTGGTGGCAATGGAATTTAGTAGGGTTTCCCCCTAAAAAAGAAGGATTTGGTAATATTAGATGGTTTTCATTATAGTTTTCTTTTAGATATTTGTTTTAAGAGATGAATAGCAGACTGTCCAGGTCTTTTCACATCCCACTTCTGGTGTGGAGAACAGCATCTACAGAGTTCTGAGGCTTAAATTGGTTTCATGCTAGTCAAAGGGTAAAGTGCTCCATTCGAGTGAGTCGTTGTTACCTCAACCACTCTGCCTTCCTCTTGACATAAAAGTCATTGCCAGAAAGAGAAAACTCTGGCATGACATCGAAAACAAATTCATAGAACTTGGGTGTGGCTCAGTGGTTGAGTGCTTGCCTGCCACACGCGAGGCCCTTGGTTCCATCGCCAGCGTGGAAGTGAGCGAGGAGGGAAAATTGAGCACCTTCATATGTTCTAGTCTGGTTTGGGTTGTCCTGTAGAACTCTCAACAATATGAAGGACTATTTCCTGGCAGTCAATAGTAGCCATTACTGTAACTATGACTCTCTTAATCCTATCGTACCATCTTTTTCCCTCCTGTATAGCCCGTAGTTGTTTAGATGCTTAAAAACCTACTGCACGTCTCTCTTATGCGTTCGGTTTGGTGGTAGGAATAAGCCTTGGACTGCTGTCAAAGTAAAACAGGAATTGCTGCATCGTGATTCTGAATGTGGCTCCCTTCCTGCCCAGCCCCAGTTTAAGGGTGAATGAATATAGCTAGAATATATAAATATATTTTTCATATTTATATGCATAAGATTTTTCTAAAGTTGCAGTAGATTTTTCTTTATGAAATAGGTCTTGATTCTTCAGGACTTCTGATTTTTGGTGAGTTTGGTATCTTCTGATCTTTGGTGAGTTTGGGGGACTATAGTATGTTCATCAGTAGCATCTGCTGATAAAAATAATAGGAAAAAAATCCATCATCTAAACTTAAATCCAAAGTCTGTTTATAATATCTGTCCTCAGGAATAGATAATTAACCTAACCTTTTTTTCACAAAGTCTAATTACATTGTTTTAAAAAATCTTTTCTCTCTCTAGATATGTATGTATATGTATGTATAAAGAAACTTTTTTCATGAATCTCCTGAAAAGTAAGATGTAGACATGATGCCTCATTACACTAAACCCTTCAGTATTCCCTCAAAATAAGAGCCCTCCCCTGGATATCTTCAAAACAGACCTCAAAATTAGGAATTTGACATTGATACAGCATTAATGTCTAATTCACATACCTTGTTCAAATTTCAGATGTCTCGACAGCAAAAGGAAGCAATTGAGGATCGTGGTATATTTACTTGGCATGTATTTTTTGGTGTTGTTCAATCTGAACAGTTTCTTGTCTTTCCTTGACTCTCACGACCTTGACATTTTTGAAGAGTGTAAGGTAGTTGTTTCATAAAATATCTGTCAGTTTGCGTTCACCTGATATTTCATTTTAGAACCAGTGTATGCATCTTTGGCAGGAATAACACAGAAACTCTGTGTTCTTCTCAAAGTGTCCTGTTAGATTACACATACATCAATTTGTCCCATTACTGGGAATGTAAACTTTGAACTTTTGGTTAAGGTGTTCTCTCCACTCTATTTGTCCACTGTGAAATTACTATTATTTCCCTTTATAACCGATGCATGTGTTTAGCAGGCATCTCTTTCAAGACTGTGTAACTGTCTCGTTTCATCAAACATTTGTCCATTAGTTTTATCATCCCTGGAAGTTAATTCTTCCTTGAAACAATTATTACTACTATAGTTGCCAATTTGTGATTGTTCTGACTCCATCAATCCTTCTACATAAATTAGCTGCCATTCTGGGGTAAGGAAGTGCCTTCCTTCCTCCTTTATTTGTTTTTATTATTATAACCTCATAGATTTTCATCTTATTTAATACGTTTTGATGTATTATTGCCCAGCTTTAGCCAACAGGAGTCCCTTCATGCCAGTTCCCTCAACCTTCTGACTTGCCTCCGTCATTTTGAGTACTTTCTTACTTTGACGCATAAAGTAAGTCCCATTGTTTTTGCCACTGGTTTTCTGCGCTAGTGAATGTACTATCTGGGCAGTTTGGTACTGACCATTGACTTAGATTAACCTATTAGTACAAAAGAAATGTTCCAACTTCTGTTTAACTAACTAAATTATGGATGTGCAGAGCACCCTGACCATGTGCAACTCATCAGCTTCTCTCTGATGTGTCCTCCATTTTCACTCCCAGCAGTGGAACCTTGTGCTTATCACGTGTGCGTTTGACAGACTTTTTGGAGGGGCTTCCAGGTTAACTCTGCCCCAACACGGCCCTTACCCCAGCACGTACCGATGGCGTTCACAGGGACTCAGGATGCTCTGTATTCACTATCATGCATATAGAGGAAAACCTACAAAGATCTTAGATGATATAGTCACCACATATGCTGGATATTTCTCTTCATTATAACAGGTATTTGTATTATGAACAAAGCCTAAGAAAATCATTCATCATAATCTAGCAACCTCATTAAAGATTTGGTCAGAGAAATAATAATTTTCCCTCTAGGCACTGGCCAGGGGCAAAAACAACCCCACAATTATAATGATTTATTATTATATTATTTGACATGTCTATCTTACTATATTTAAGCATTTATTTTAAATTGTGCAATCTTCTTGTTCATACAACTGGAGTTATTACTTTTACTGACCACACGAGGGTGGCAGCGAGCTTAGAACAGAAATATTTCCGCTAAATAAGTATTACAACTTCAACAACTACTGAGGAATTCTTGTCACTTTACTATATTTAGGAGTTATAATTGGAAAGCATAATCAACAGGCCAGCTGGAAGTTTTGGGTCGGAGTTCTTTCCATTAGAAAATCTCTTGACTGACAAAGGAAAGGCATTTATGAAAAGATTTTGGACCTTTTAATGAACTAGCAGGGTAGAGAGTACTTTCCTCAGGTCAAGAATTAAGGGAGCTAGATCCTCTTCATGGTGCCACCACAAATGTGCACCTCTGAGCAGTCACTTCCCCTTTCTGGGCCTTAATTTCTTTTTCTATAAAATGAAGTGGAGTGAAAAACAAGGTCTAAAATGAAAAGACGTGTATCAAAGAACTTTGCCGTTCTAGTGGGGTTTTGGTTTTGTTTGTTTGTTTGTTCGTTTTTTGACAGTTTAGTAGGCACTAACTGCTTCCAAAGCGCTCTCTACCCTGATCAGGGCAGCTGTCACTTCAGGTGTGCCAAGTATTGCTCCCATTCTGAGGATGGAGTCAGGCAGGTTGCCCGGGTTGCTCTGCTCACAAAGAACAAAGCCAGAATTTCAGCCTAAGTAGCTCCAACTCACAAGAGCGTATTTTTATTCCTCTTCATCACCTTGCTTCTATAGAGCCAAAAAATTGATGGTGGTTGTACCCATAGAGAAGAAAAGAGATTAATTCCCTGCACAGCAGGGTTTAGACCAAATGACTCTGGCTGCGCACAGTTTGTACACATGAGGGCCGGGACCATCTCAGGTGGATGAAAAGTTGCGCCCATGTAGGAGGCGCCTCCGCTTAGCTGTTGTCATGTGGAAAAGCTGGTCCAGTTTGACCTTATCCTTGTCATTTTCAAAAGAAGATCTAAATCCAAATTTTTCAGTGAAACCTTATTAATTTGACATTTTGGCCTTAAAGTCAGACTTTTTCGGGCTAGAGAAAATGGCAAAACACTTCAGGTCCCACTGAACTCTCCTTCTTCTCACCAGAGTGGGAGCAGGGTCAGGAAATGAAGCCCCAATCTCTGCCAAACCTTTCCAAGTTGCTGTGTTGCTAAATGTGCTTCCTTAGTCTACAGACTCTCTTAAGTTTTCCTAAAAACATTAAAATATTTAAAATGGGAACTGGCAAATTATGCTACCTGTTTTCATAGGGTCCAAAAACTAAGAATTTTTTTTTTTACATTTCTAACAATTGAAAAAGTCAAAAGAAGAACTGCATCAAGTGACACAGGAAAATTATATGAAATTAAAATTTCAGTGTCTTTGAATAAAGTTTTATCGGAACATATCCACACCCACACAGTATCTGTGGAGTTGCCTGTACACTGCAAGGGCAATGTTGAGTTGCTTGCAACAAAGACCACGTCCCTCACAAAGCCTAAAATATTTACTGCCTGGCCCTATATCAAAAAGACTGGCTAACTCTGGTTTATAATACAAAAGGCAAAAAGACAGGTAGGTAGTCCACCTCTACTTTCTACCCTGTTACCTACTTACTCTAAGATAATTTTTAAAATAGAGTCTGCTTAAGTCAGCAGGAAGGAAAGGAGGTGTCTCAGTTACTGTCTGGTTGCTGAGAGACAATTCCCTACACCCACCACTTAAGGGAGGAGAGGTTTCATTTTGGCTCACAGTTTGTAGAGGTTCCAGTGCATAGTCACTGACACCAAGGCGGGGCGGCATGGCAGAGGAGAACTGCTCATGGCCTGGCAGGCAGGAAGCACAGCGTGTGAAGAAAGGAGTGGGGAAGGGAGATAAATCCTTCGGGGCCATGCCCTCTGTGACCCATTACCTCCAACCAGGCTCCACCTCCCCAAATCACATTCAGCTACAGACTTGCCAGTGCACTAAGCCTCTGATGAGCATCAGCCCCCATGACCCAGTCACCCCCTAAAAGCCCTCTATGAGCACAGGAGGCTTTAGGGGGATATCTAGATAAGAACTGTATCAGAGGGAAAATAAAGAGAGAGAAATAAATATAAATATCTCAAAATATTACTGAATTATAAAGAAATAAAAATTGTTTCTTCTCCCCAAGTTATGTCAAATACACATATTTATATACTGCTCAGGTCACAATAGTAAAACGGCAGAACTATATTAATTGTTGGAGAAAAAAATCTAATCTGGCCCAGAGTGTATTGTTTTGGTGTTGTTTGTTTGTTTGTTTTTAGTATATGTCCTACTGAAGCAAACTTTTTTAAATTTTTTGAAGTCAGGTTTTCTTTCTTTTTTTTTGTCTTGTACCTGTTTGTAGTACATGATTACATTCATGGTGGGGTGTCCGTACAAGTAAATGATATTTCTTAATTCTCTTTCCCCTCCCTCCTCCTCCCTGCATCCCTTGGACCCCTTCATATATAAACATACATACACACACACACACACACACACACACACACACATGTATACACTATATATAATTTTCCTGTGTATAATATTTTTATACATGTTTATAGCACATGATGATCACATTACTGGGAGGGGCTTGGTGCATGTACACAGCACTTCACAAACCTCTGTATTCTTTTTTTTTTAATCTCATTTCCTTCCCCTCCCTACCCCCCCCGTCTCTTGGTTCCCTTCCTATATGACAGTGGTCCATCTCACTATTTCCTATTGTGTGTCTTTTATTTTGCACTTTATTTATACTGTATACTGGGCTTCTCATATAAGAGAAACTGTGTTATATTTAAGCTTATGTGTCTGATTTACTTCACACTGTGGTCTCAGGGTGCATCCGTTTTCCTACAAATGACTCAAGTTTATCCTTTATTTTTTCTGCATTAATGAATGACAAAGCAGAATCCTCTAGTCATAAGAATGAGAACTATGAAGCTGAGAACGCTGTCCACACAGTCCTTAAACGTGCACTCTAGGTCTACTCTCCTTCACTCACCCTGTCCTCTTCCCGGACTGCTCACACCCACTTCGGTGACTTACCCTTCAGGGATGAGTGCCGCTGTCTCTCTGAGCTGTCCCCAAAGAGACGCCCCCTCCCCCGTTGGTGTCCCAGCTCTGACCACACTCTTACTTTGATCTGTCTCCCCAGCCCCAGAATTTGTCTCACTTATTTCAGGCACCCTCAGCATTGCCTGGGATCCTGACACCTGGCTGGTGCTTGGTAGCTTCTTGGTGCATCCGTGAATCAATAAATGAATGTATAATTTACTTGGTTATTTCAAGCTTCTAGGAGATCCCTCAGAGGGATGACAAAAGCTGGAATACCCTTTAGTATTTTCTAGAAGACTGAATTTTTTGTTTCTATAAGTGAATTTTCACTGTTTACTAGCTGAATATTGTCTAGATTGGCAAAGAAACTAGTTTGTGGCTGCAGAATGAACACCTGTAAACCAGGTGGCCAGAATGAGTTTGATTCCCAATTCCTTTCTGTGACCAAAGGTGAGCCATTTAACTCTTCAAGCGCTGACCATAGCAGCTCCCTCATAGGACTGTTACAGAAAGCAGATGAGATTAATATGCGTTTAAGGGCTTTGTGAAGTGTAAAGTAGTACATCAGTGAGTGATATTATTTGTGATAATAAATCTGTGTAAAAAATGGGAGAAAGATTACAGAATACAGGGTACTAATTTTAAAATTCACAAAGAGCTATCGAACTAAATTTTAAAAATTTAGGAACTTGTTGGTATGTATAATAACCCTTCTGGGGAGGCTGATATTTTGTACATAATTTACATCGATTAGAATGAACAGGAGTTAGGGTCTTTCCTTCCCTAACTAGTTTGATAAAGGTACAACACTAGTTGCAGTTATAATTTTCATTTATCTCTAACTTGTGCAAACTACCGCATCCTTCTCAGATGTGAGGCTGAATGTAGGCATAAAGCACTTGGTATATTTGCTTCCAGTTCTAAAATTCTAGGGCTTAATATAAGTCTTGTGAAACTACAAGTGAATTTGGTTGTAAAATTAAAGGTATGTTGGCTGGGTATTTAGCTCAGTGATTAGAGTGCTTGCCTTGCGAGCACAAGGCCCTGAGTTTGATTCCCAGCACCAATAAATAAATAAATAAACAAATAAAGTTAAAGGTACGTTTAAGTACAAAAATAATAATAACACTGTCTCTCAGTAGCAAAACTGTGGAAATTATACAGTGAAAGGAAAGAAATTATGAACTTGTGATTAAATACTAACAATAGCACAAAATTGGCAATATTCAAAATATTAATTTAAAAATCTCTTCTATTCAAAATCTTCACCCAGAAACACGTACAAAGTAAAACTATCCCATAAGAAATACTGGTATGATTATCTTACTATAACTCATAGATTACTAATCTAATACAGAAAGGATTCTGCTTATTCTTTTGCATTTTATTACATAGGTTAAATATCCCTTATCTGAAATGTTTGGGACTAGAAATGCTTCAGATTTGGGGTTTTTTTTTTTTCAGTTTTTGGAATATTTGCATATACATTATGAAATATCTTGGGGATGGGCCCTAAATCTAAACACAAAATTCGCCTGTTTCATGTGCACATATACTTAGCCTGAAGATGACTGTACAATTTTTAGTGGTTCTGTGTTTGGACTGTGGCCTACTCCTTGAGCTCCATGTGGAATTTTCCACTTGTGGCTTCATGTCTGTGCTCAAACAATCACAGATTTTGTAGTATTTCAGATTTTCAGATTAGAGCTGCTCAACCTAGTAGTTTTGAGTAGAGAGAAAAGTAATTTAACCTGAACATATGAATATCTAACCCTTGGCTAGCAAGGGAAGTTTGTGGGGTCTAGAGTCTTCCTGTTCTAATCTACTCTACATAAACTGTGGAATTCAATCATCACAAATAGTAGCTCTGAACATGTCACTCTTGATCAGAAACCTTCAGAAATTGTGCGATTGTCTTCCCAGCATTCGGGGTCTCCACAGCATGCAAGGGCTCACCTTTGCCCTAACCAAGGTAAGACCATCCAGCACAGCCCACTCTGGCCCTCCCCTGTAGTTGTCACATATTCCCCGACACACTTTCCTTCCTGTTTCTGCCGATCAGTCCATCCAAACTCACAGGCCCACCCTAAATGCTATCTCCTCCCCCTTCTGGTATCACCCTCATAATATGTTTGCCTGGTACTTATCATCAAGACCTACCACAAATTATTTGTGCACTTGTCTTATTCTCCCTTATAAGGATTCCAAGTATTGGAATACAGGGACTGTTTTCATCATACTTATTTTTTGTAGATGCTGATATGTATTACACTCAGCAAATTATCAATAACTTGTAGATTTTAATGTCAGTAATGATTGGTATTAAAGATCTAATAAACAAAGTTATTGAGATAAAATTTGCCCATTTAAAGTGTAGGACTCAATGGTTTTTAGTGTGTTCACAGAGTTATGCAACCATCATGATTAATCTAATTTCAGAACATTTTTACCACTCCAAAAAGAAACTTTGAACCCATTAAGCAGTCGCTCCTTATTCTCCCCTTTTCCTCAGCCCCAGACAACTCCTCTTTTTGTCTTTATAAATTTGCTGATTCTAGACATTTCACACAAATGAAACAATGTGTTTTTTTCTGTCTGACCTCATTTAGTATAATACTTTGAAAGTTTATCCATGTTATAACACGTGTGAACACTACCATTTTCTTTCAGAATAGTGTTCCATTGTATGGGTCTCCCACCTTTTATTTATCTGCTTATTGACACATGGGTGTTTCTACCTTTCTGCTACTATGGATAATGCTGCTGTGAACATTCATGTACATGCATTTGAACATAAGCTTTTAATTATCTTGAATACATACCTGGGAGTGGAATGGCTGGGCCACATGACGACTGGCTGTTTAACCTTGGAGAGAACTGCCGGACTATTTTGCAAAACACCTGCAGTATTTTATGTCCCTACTAATGTAGGGGGATTCCAATTTCTTCACGTTTGCAACACTTCTCATTGTCTGTCTTTATATTGCAGGCATCCTGGTGGGTGTGCTGTGTTGTATCACTGCGGTTTTGATTTGTGCTTCTCTCATAGCTAATGATATTGAACACTTTTTTCATGTCTTTATTGCCCGTTGTTCATCTGTGGAAAATTATTTCTTTATATCATTGCCCATTTTTCAATTAGGCTATCTTTTTACTGTTTTTTTAATCAAAAAGAAGAGTGGAGGAATATTTGCAAGCCATACATATACATCCAATAAGGGTTGCTATATAAAGAACTTTGATAACATACCATACTGTTTCAATTACTCTATTAATGTTGCTTTGTGTTAAGTTTTGAAATAGAAAGCAAGAGTCCTCCAGCTTTGTTTTCCTTTTTTTATACGAATTTTATAATCAGTTTGTCAAGTTCTACAAAGAGGCCAGATGGGATATCAATAGGAATTACATTAAATGTGTATATCAATTTGGGGAATATTGCCACCTAAACAACATTAAGTGCCCTGATTAGTGATGTAGGTCTTCTTTAATTTCTTCAAGAATATTTTAAACTGGGCATGGTGACACACACCTGTAATTCCCACACTTGGAAGGCTGAGGCAGGAGGATCACCAGGAGTTCCAGGCCAGCCTCTGCTACACAGTGAGTTCATTGCCAGCCTGAACCACATAGTGAGACCATGCCTCAAAAAAACCAAAAGAAAAAAAAAAGAATGTTTTATAGAGTTCAGTGTAGATGTTTTACCGAAATTTTTTTGATACCATTATAAATGAAATTGTTTTAATTTCCTTTTTGGATTGTTCTTGGTAGTGTATAGAAATACAATTTTAAATTGATATTGTATCCAGAAATGTTACTGAACTTATTCCAATAATTTTTAGTGGATCCCTTATGATTTTCTATTTATACAACACAATGCTGTCTGAAAATACAGATAGCTTACTTCTTTCTATTCAATCTGGATAGTTTTTATTTCACTTTCCTGCCTAATTTCCCTGGATAGATTCTAGTAAATGTTGAGTGAATGTGGCATGAACTTCCTTATCTTATTCATCAATGGGGAAAAGCATTCAGTCATTGTTAGGTATGATGTTATCTGTGGGGTTTTTCACAGATGTCTTTATCAGGTTGATGAAGTTTCCATCAGCCAAGTTTATTGAGCATTTTTATCATGAAGGAGTGCTGAATTTTGTCAAATGTTCTTTATGCACTTATTAAGATTATAATGTTTTCTCCCTTCATTCTATTAATGTAGTTTATGACCTGAATTGATTTTCATGTGTTAAGCTAACCTTTCATGCCTGGAATAAAGCCTACATGGTCATAATATATAATCTTGCTTTTTATACATGGTGGATCCAGTTTGCTATTATTTTGCTGAGGGTTTTCACTCCTGCAATCAAAAAATCAAAAAATCATATTGGTGTTTTCTATAATGTCTTTTTCTGGTTTAGTATCAGAGTAGAAACAGCCTCATAGAATCAGCTGAGAAGTGTTCTCTCCTTTGCTATTTTCTGGAAGCATTTATGAAGAATTGTTCATTCTTAAAATGTTAGGTAGAATTCAGAGGTGAAGCCAACTAGTCCTGGAGAGTTTTTGCGGGTGTTTTTAAGTTACTGCATCAACCTCCTACTGTAGGCAACCTGAAATTTTGAAAATGTCAGGTGCTAGTGAGATAGGACCTAGGAACATCTTAGCTACTACTTACACCTCTTCTGGGCCTTCCAAACCAATGGGACTTTAAACTCAAGATCAGACAAATGGGACACCAAGTTCTAATGTACTTGTATTCATTTATTAGTAAATGAAGCAGCCATCAGTTACTGTCAGTGCAGGCAAAATAGAAATAAAGAAAAACTCAGGCCCACAGGAAAGGAGACTGTTCTGTGAGCCTGAACCCCATGATTCCTCTGCCCAGCTCAGCCTCTTCCAAGACCCTGAACCCTGAGTCTCTTTTCATAGAAGTGCTGGACCTGCGGGCCGGGAGCCTCCCGAGGGTGCCCTGCCCTCTCCGAATGTCTGTCTCCTTTCCTGTCCCAGGAGCTCTGAGGGCCTGACTAAGTGAAATACGCCTCAACTTTCTTGTCCGTTGTGATCTGAGAGAAAATGGAGGCCCAAGAGGGAATGTCACGCAGAAGGGGGGCTCCAAGGCACAGAAACCCTGCCCCGCCCACTCTTCTCACTCTCTCACCCCACCCTCCGGGGACCTGGAGAACACCTCATTCCAGTTTGATCCTCATTATTTGAAAATAGAAAACCCAAAATAAAATTTCAACATCCTCTGTCCCTATCTTTGCACTCTTCATAGATCATTCCCGGAAATGAACAGCCCTTCTACGGTGACACAAAACCCCCAGGGATTGGCTGCTCTGGGACTTGGGTGGACAGTAGTGATAACAAAATGTCTGCAGAATCTGCAGATGAGTGAGGAAAGACCTTTGACATTTCCATGATAAGTATGTAATTTGGTTTATTAGCATACGGCTTTATTAAATATTATAAATTTAATTACAGCATGAATTTTAAACTTATCATAACTAGGAAATCTATATAGAATAAAACTTTCATGTGGGAAAAACATTTATTTTATTTAATTGATATTACTCCTTTCCATTTAAAATGTTAATATTCCTGCTAGAGAGTCATTAATAATCAATATAGAAAGGAAGGTGTTTGGGGAAGGAGCTCTTACCTGACAATCCTCTTTGTTGCAGCCTCAATTCCTCCCGAGCATTTGGGCCCCCTATCTGTATTTTTGAACATCTTCTCTCAACTAGATTCACCAATGGATTGTTACATAGCAAATTATACAGACTTTTCATCAGACCTGCAGTGGTCTCACTGGGGAACTGGCTCAACAACAGCCAGACTCCTAGCAGGTAGGTAACAAACAGGCAGGACATCTTGGACTACCTATTTTGTGCCCTGGGCTTTTCAGCCTTTGTCTGGGGACTGCTGCTGCTGTTGTCCACAGACCTGAGCTGTGTAACTACCCTGGGCTTCAGGCTGGTTTTCCTACTTGGTTGAATCAGGCTTTTATATCCTATTAAACCAATGGTCTCAAACCCAACCCTTCCACACCCACCTTCACTTAACTTACTTCCTCAGCTCTTGTTCACTCTCCTCACACATCCTATATCCCTTTATCCTCTCGTTAGTATTTTCCTCTGTGCTTGTTTTAAGAGTCTGTCTTCTTCCCTTTTCCTTTTTGTCCTCTACACTATTTTTATGCTTACTGAAATACAGCACTGGCAATCTTTTTTTGGTGTTTGTTTTCTAACCTCGAAAACATAGCATTGTGGTTGTAGTAAATACTGCTGAACAAAATAAATGTTACTCTGCCTTATAAGGCCACTACGAAAGTTCATCTCAGCTAACTCTTGGTGTATAAATTTCTACTTTCCCCTGACTTCCTCACATTTGTTTCTATTTCTTTTTCCAAGTATTAAAAAAAAAATAAAATAAAATAAAATAAAATAAAATGTTAATATTCCTTTTCTGTGATCATAACAGTTTGTTTTAAAAAATCTGCTACTCTTTAAGTTTTAAAGTCTTACAGTAAACAAAGCATCAGCCTAATATTTGAAACACTCCCTTAAAGCACTTTTTTTCTGAAGAGTCTAAGCATAAATAATGCTACTTGTAATTTACGTTGCTTGCCTTCAGCAATATCCCAATCTGTGTGCTATTATTGCAATTATGAAAACAGTATAATTATGTATCTCCTAAAATGATAAAAATTTCTTGTAGATCTGTAGGCAAAGTACAGTATTTGAAGAAAAGATTTTTACTGCCTGCCAAACATAGCTTCCAGCAACAACTATTGTTTGAGACCTTTTTAGACATAGATGAAATTCCTTTTGCCATTTGAACAGTGTTTACATTCAGGAAAGTTCACAGTTAAGTCTTTGACACACCGTGAAAGAATCTTTTGTTCTCTAGAAAAACATACTTCCTCATCCTTTGAGTCACCTTATTTTTATTCCCTTGTTTACTTTTCTGGGGAAATAATGCCCACCTCCCAAATACTGTAATGTCTAGAGAAAAACTGTTTTAGAAATAAAAACTGCTCTCCATGAGGAAAGAGGGCTTGATTGCTGGCCAAAAAAAATCTATTATCTATATAGTTATAGATAGTTTTTTTTTAAATCTAAACCAGACAAATAATGTGTCTCAAGCTTCCAAAAATTATTTGGACACGATTTTTTCCAAGACTAAAAAAAGGGAATCTTTTTTTTAGCATCATAATTAGCAGTAATCAGACTCAGGAAATAGGAAGACACTACTTGGGGGATGACTGATATAGTCCAAAGGCATTTTTTATTGTATTAGGAGAGCACTTCTCTGTTAATTGTGAGAATACGCTAGGACATACATATCTTAGTATTTTCTCTTGTTTGGTGGGATCTGGGACTCATTTCGTGATGAGCTTATGCTTTGGTCAGTCAGCCCTAAAATCACAGTGATACTGTACTTATTTAGTAGTAAATAATGTAGCGGAGCCCACATTCACCTTCAGAACTGGTTGTGAAGGGAGAAAACGTCACTGTTCTGTTCATCACAACACGCCCAATACCAGTGCATTGCCCCGAGCTCACTGGGCATCCAGTAAACATTAGTTAAATGGATGTGTGAAGTAAATATGTTTACATTCAGGGCAACAATTTCAAATAGCAGTCTTTTAAATCTTTTTATTTCTTTCAAATAATAGTCTTTTAAAGTGTTTTTAGAAAAATCTTATTTGTGCAGTAATCCCCAATTTCCAAACATTGGAGTTGGGAACTTTCACAGATAAGAACGGACCTCGAATTTGGTCCTTTTATGCTTCACATTGTATATTTGTGTCAAAGGTGTGTGAGACTCACTTTGTCAGTCTCTCAGAGCATTCTCCCGAAATGGAACTCATTCTTAAATTGGGGACTTACTGTAGGTGTATTCTCTGTTTTAATGTTTATCCTTGCCTAATTCCCATAAATGGAAAATTATTTGTGGTTTGGGACTATTCAGACCCTTCTTCAGTCACTCTATAGCCAAGTCGTCCAAAGAGTATATCATATATTCTAAAAGATTAATCCTCACTATTTTTACCATAAGCAGGACATTAAAATCAGTGATCTTCGTGCTCTGGGTCATTTCAGTTGGAACTTGTGTTTTTTTCCCTGTGAATGCTAAACAGAGATGTGCTTCACTACCATTGCTAGAAAAGCTGGGCTTACCATGTGGGGGAAAGGTAAGAGAGCTTTCCAAGAACTCTGTGTACTGCCCTCCTTTTACTCTTTCTAGCTCTTCACACAACAGTTAATTGTAGTCCCATTTTAGAGATGAACAAATAGAATCCCAGAAGTTACATTGTCAGATTTGAGCCACCAGGCCAGGCACTTAGTCTGCAGTTCATGTACAACAGTATCCTGTGTAAAGCTGGTCCAGACCATATAAAAATATGGCATTGCTTTCTATAAATCTGAGTGAATTAAAAAAGGAAAAAGTGTTTGCTTTTTAGATATATGCCTTACTTTCTTAAACATGGCATACTTTTTAAAACATTGAATTCTGTAACTTTCAAGAACACACTCATACACCAGGCGTGGTGGCACATGCCTGTAATCCCAGCAATCCGGAAGCCTCAACTACATAGCGAGACCCTGTGTAAAAAACAAACAAAAAAAAATTTATTGCTAAAAACCAGTCTAATGTAGTATAAAGATGCTGCAAGGCCTGGGTATCGGAGTAAGTTGAACTGGAATTTGAACTCTAGCTTGATCAGCTAACGGCTGTGTAACGATGAGTAAGTTGCTTTACTTCTCTAAACCTTAGTTTCTTTCCCTTCTAAGTAGAAATAACAATGCCTCCCGTGGAGGACTGCTTTAGAAATAATGTATGTAGTGTAAAGTGGCAGGCAGGGATCATGAGTGTAGGGGTCACAGTATCTTGTGCATGGTACAAACATGTTATAAGGACTTACCGGCAGTGCTCAGGTGAATGACAAGCAGATTAGGTTCCATTGTGCAGATCCACACATGCAAATCAGGAAACTTCTATATGAAACTTAAGTGACAGGCAAAATTATCACCAGGGATATACATTCTCTTTGCATTGTTGGAAACACATTTTTTCTTTTAGATGAATGCAGAAAAAAAGTATAAGTAAAGGGGAATTCATGACCGGTACTAGCTAACCTTAAAAATATTTTTAATTTGACAAGCAAACAAATAAAATAGATCAAAATGCAAATCCTAGCTTGGAAGACAGACAAAAAACTCCCTTTTCCTTAACACTTCAGCATATTTATTCCCATTTTTAAAGAGTTCTACTTCTCTCAAGTCTCGTTTAGAGCAATCGTGTGCTGGAAATGCTTTGAGTCCCTCTCGTGCCACAACTTTTACAGCTGAGAGCAGACATGTTTTCAGGAGTTCAGAAGTGATAGAGTTCTCATGCCAGGTGCTAGAGCTACAAAAGGGGCCGACGGCAATCTGGAGAGAGCACTGAGTTAGTTAGAACGCATCACTTTAGTATTTATAATATTCGCAGCGACACTGAGTGAGGTCATGAATGAACAGCAGATCATGAATGTTATTATAAGAATTGGACAGAGTATAGAATTCTACACAACTCAAATTTCAGAAAATGCCCTTGATTAACATCCCAGTGCTAATGTTAACATGTCTGGCACATCTCTACTGAAAGATAAGTATTCTATATTAACCAAAACATTTTTCACTCCTGGAAAATAATAGTAATAATAATAGCTCTCTATAAAGCACTTCATATGGCTAAGCACTATTCTAAGTGATTGTTATCCTTTTTAACCCCTGATGTGACTCTGTGAGGCAGCAGCGACCATTATTCTGCCCTTATTGGTGCGGTATCTTACCCAACTGAAAGTATCAAGAGGCAAGATTTGGACCCAAGCAAACTGGTTCCAACATCTGTGCTCTTAACCTTATTAGAAGATATTTTTGACGAGCAGTGATGTATTTATCAGTTAAGACTAGAGAAAATATCTTTAGAAAAGTGCTTATGGGCCAGGCAAACCACCTCCCTACACTCTGTCTTTGCACAGGTAAAACAAGCCTTGCTTTCACACACAGATCAGAGGCTCACAGAGGGAGATCCTCTGTAAGGGTTCTCCCAGGGAGAAGAGCATGCTTTATTATAATGCACAGTGGAAGGCATCCGAATTAGTTAGCTACTATGCTAAAATTCTTGCCTTTAAATTCTGATGAAGTCTGTTTGTATGAACTTATAGGAGAAAGATACTGGGCTTTAGGTGTAGTAAGAAGTCAGAAAGGTGAGTAGATTCATTTTTTCCTATATGCTTGTTCCTTAAGTGCTGTTCTTGCCAAAAACTCATTCACATTATGTTTTGTAGGAGTGTCATCCCCAGTAGGGCCCGTTCCACCACATATGAGCATTTTATAAAATTAGAAAAAGGCTCTCCCACCGGGGGATGGATTGCCAAAAGGGCGAACCAGTGGGGAATGGGCAAGACTGCTGTCTTGGGACTACCCTTCCCAAGCCTTGCAGTTTAGGTGTTGTATGAATTTCTACCCCACTCACACTGCAGACCCACCCTGTAACACCCTGGTTCCTGTGCCACTGGGGACACACCAACTTGCCCATCTTCATGTTCTTCACCTGGGTTAACTCATCCAGGACTAGCATGTAAGAACAATATCCGCTCCCCAAGCCCTGCTAATCTTGGAAAGAGCCAGAGTGGAAGTGGCACTTGGAAGGAAACCCAGCTCCAGTCAGTGAGAAAGCAGCTGCAGCACTCGTTTGTTACTCATTCATTTAGCAACTGTCTGTTGCGAATCTGCTGTGCAGGTGGCATTGTGCAGTACTAAGTGCCAGCTCCTCAGAGATGGAAAGTTCTTGGTTTCTGCCCTTATTGTTAAGAATACAAGCAAAATGGAGAGTCAGGAGTTTGACACCTGACAGTGGCTGGGAGTCCAGATTAGAAAGTTTCAGGATCACGCAGGGCGCGCCCTGAAATCAGGAGAAAGGACGAGGCAAAGGACCAAAGCATAGTTCATGCAGTCCGGAGCCAGATGGGAGTGCAGCTGCTAGAACACGAGGTCACGGACTTGCCCCAAGACAAAAGGAGTGCGAAGAGAGAATAGCGCCAGAGCAGTGCGAACTGGCGGCCGTGTAGCACTGGGGCCTGTGTGGCCACAGCTATCCAAGCTGCCTCTTCCTAGTGCCCAGACAAGTACTTTTCAAAACTGAACATTATCTGTTTTGCTCTAACTTTTATTAAAAAGTTACCATAAGAAATACATGCGTAAAGTTTATCTGCGAGTATGAGACAAAATTCAAAACTTCAAATTTTTAATTTCAAAATTTCAAAGATTCTACATTCAAAACTTGCTGTTACTCTAGACTTGGAATAAAAATATTTTTCTAGGCAAACATGTATGCTTCCCTCTATCAGTGGGAGATGTGTATCACCCAGTGTTGCCCTCAGTAATTGCCACCAAGGAAGGGTCTGATTCAGTACCCACACTGGGACAGCAGACGTTAACTGGGTCTGTCCCACACTCAGCAGGACATATGATCAACTAGTTATTAGTCATCTGACTTTTATTTGTTTTTATTTTATTTAGAAGGTAGTTTTATGGATCCCTTTGGTGTTTTGGAAATACAAACCCAAAATATATGACTATATAAAGCATATGCATACCAAGAAAATGTTCCCCACCTCTCCTACCTACAATTTTTTAAATAAAAGTTGTCTTTGCGTCATAAACCAGAACAAGACTTTGCATTCGAGAACCCCACACAGTATGAATACAGATCAACATGACTGCCTCGCTATCTTAGATCTGTGGTTGCCAGGGGAAACATCATTCCCATAGTCAGAAGCTCCTGAGATTGATGAAAATTGTTGCCTTTTAATAAATAAAGAGCAGAGCAGCCTTCTGAAGACTCTAACACTCAGCAGCACAACAGTACTGGCCTCTGACCAGTGAGCAGACATTATAACTCTTTGCCAAAAAGCTGAGCCAGTACACATAAGGAGGGTCAGAATGCCAAACTCCAGACATGCTGTGTATAACCTCAAGTAGGTGCCCAAGCATAACATTTCTAGAGAGATTTCAAAGTGAAATGCTCTGAGACTAGCACTGTCATTTTTTAAAAAACCAGTGAGTCTCTAAATGCTCTGGAAATTAAGTATTCTTCATAGAATGAATAGTTTTGTTTTCTTTAATAATTTTAAGGTTAACTTTTTATGTTAGAACTTTATTCCAAGTGTTCACTCTACTACATTCTTTCCCCCAGAAAATATCCATATCTTGCCCACAACAACCTAACTCTCTTGCCAGTCCTCCTTATTCTCTATCACTGAGTCACAACCTCCAGATGCATATACGTTTTTAGTCTTAGAGCAGTTACTTAGCATGTGCAAGGCCCTGGGTTCAATCCCCAACACCGGAAGTATATGTTCCATGCAAATGTCGAAGGAATAAAACAAGAAGCAAAAGCACACTATTCTATTTTAGCAAGTTGTTGTGAATGTAATGGGTACCAGAGGTCAGGACTGGGTAGGAAGAGTTCTCAGATTCCTCAATCTACTTCCTTCCTGCCTATTTCTGTTTATCTTGTCCCCTTTGGTTGCTTTTCAGTTTTTCTGTTTAAGTAGAATCAAACAGTCATTTTAGTACTTTGCTTCACCAAACTGGAAATGTCACTTTCAAAAAAAGCCTCTTTCCAAAAAAGACTGTGTAAAATGCTTCAGACTTTCAAATTGATTGTATTTTTTATTTTGAATACAAATAAGCCAGAGATTGGGTAGAAGCCCCAGTTTTTAGCATTAAGTAGTCAAATCGTTAGGTAAAGCTCTTCTAGTATTTTTTTTAAGGGGGGAAAAAGCTAGACATTGAGCCTTTTAACTAGTGAACATATGATTTTTAAATCACTGAATTTGATATCCTGTATGTTTCAGTTAATCTACCAACACTCTGAATGATTGCTTTTTCTTGCCAGATTGATTTATTTTCCTTCTCCTCTAGCTATCTTTCGGGTTTAAGACATTCAGGTTTATTGAGCGCAGGGAGTATCCCTAAAAAAATTCACTGCATCTTGGTTTATGTACGTCTACCAGCAGCAGGATTTTATCACTCCTCAGGGGTGACTGTGATCCCTTCGGCTCTGGCTGCCTGTTAAACTACTTCTCTGTATTTATGGTGTATGTAACATGAGGGAGAGCAAATGCTGGCTCTGTAAGCTTTCCCTCCGCCTGGACACTGCTCTGCTCCTGCTGAAAACACTGACATGAATAGACTCTGTCATAGACTCAAAGGTCACTTTTCCATTTTGTTCATATTGAGAAATACTTAGATAATTATCTGTCTTTTGTCTCTAAGAAGAATAGGAGCAAGGGGAGGGAGTTGTTTCATTTCCTTGAATTTTCTTTGTTGGGCTACCTGAGGGCTGTCTTGAAATTGTAAAGGAGAGTGGTTAGGAACCCATGTAAAGAGCATGTTCCTCCTAAGCACCCTTTTGTTGTTATGTTGCTGCTTCTGGAGACCCTTTGTTTTTGCAAAGTTACCTCACTCTGTGCTGTGACAATCTTCCGCAGCGGGTGTAGAGTCAATTTGTATAAGCCAAGTAACACTTCCTCTTTGATTGAAACAGCCATTTCAGTGGTTGCATTTAGGACTGCGGATGTAGCTCAGTGGTAGACCATTTGCCCGATATGCAAGAGGCCCTGGGTTCAATCCCTAGTACAAAAAGAAAAAAGAAAAAGAAAGAAAAAAGTTGCCTTTACTGCTGTGGAGCTGTGGACTGTGGGTGGCTGCTTTCTGATACCTACAGGTTAGCAGGTAGATAAAGCATACATGGATTAGCAGGACTGTTGTGGCCCAAAGGAGACTTGGAGAAGGACAGAGCTCTGGGGGAACCCAGAGAAATGAAAGCGTCTTTGAGGGTAGCAGTTCAGGTTCAGTTTTTTGTAGGTGTCATTTGCAGGATGACTTTCCTCAGGCCCAGATACTTGCGGTTTGTCCCAGATGTAGTTTTAGATTTTACTAATCTAGCCTCTTTACCTTTTTCACATCCAGCATATCTAGTATTTATTTTTTTCATCATATCTAGTATTTAATAATCTCCAAACAGATGGTTACAATCCACAAAACTTTGATTTAAAAGAATATGTTTGAAAATTGACAGCGTTTTGAGATGAAAGTGTCTTTTAAGCCTAATTTCTATGAGTTTCATATAAGCCTAATTTCTATAATGAGCTTCATATTCCTCAGACCTTAAACTGCTTGCTCCCAGGTTCTCAGACAATACTCTCCTGTTCAAAAAAAAAAAGAAGTTATCGAAAGGGCCCTCCTTCAGGTTCCCCAGCTTGAGCCCCCCCACCCACCGACGGCGTACAGCTTCTCCTCACTCTCCTCGCAAAGCCTGTGCCGCCTCCCACCTTCCCAGGGGCTTCACTCTGCGCATGGACTCCTTTTCCTCAGGCATCATCGTTCTCTCTCCCTCTGGATCCTTCCCATCTGCACATAAAAATGTAGTACACGTTATGTAGTGTGTTTCTGAACCCACAAATCCAGCCTCCTTTTACTCTAAATAATTCTAATCCCTTTCACAGCAAAGCCTCTTAAAAATCATTGTCTCCATTCACTCACCTCTCGTTCTGTCATTGGACAGGGTGCAGAGAAGTCCCTCCTGAAGGAGAGAGGGACCTCAACTCACTTCCATCACAGAAGAAGAATTTTCAGGACATGTCAGGGGGAAGCATACCCAGGTTTATTAGGCAGAATTAAAGAAGTACACACTCAGAGAAAAACAGGATGTACATCCAAGAGAGGTATATGGTGTTCTGGGCTCAGGGTTCTTATGTGGGTCTTGGGGTGTCCTCAAG
>PVJO010013441.1:0-51792 GCA_004026905.1 Hystrix cristata
GTTTAGCTGAAGCACTTGCTCTTTGAGGCCTTTAGGATATTACATCAAAACCTTAGTGCTTTTATTCTGCCTTTAAACTAATTGGAAGAAATCTTGAAAAACACTGTCTTTTAGAAGCGGATGGGGAACATTGGGGGTGGTGGATGGCTGGTGGGAGCAGAGGAAGAACAGATAGCTACCAGCCAAAGAAAGCATCTGCTTTTATCAGAAGTGCTGTGTTTGAGCTTCGACTGCCTAAAGCCTGATGATTCCCCGATGCCAGACCCTCTGTTCCTGCCAAGAGACTTACTGGCTTTGATTTGGTATTTCTTGTTCTTGCCCTGTTTGGTTTGACCAATGCTAGGTTAAGATTTAGCTTAATACCGCCACTAGAGTTCTGCTGAGCACAGGCTAACTGGTGTCTGGGTCATTTTATCACCCAGTACCACTCAGTATCAGCTCTGCATTCCAATGTAGACTCACCATAGTGTAATGTGCAAAATATTTAAATGCTGCTGTTCTAACACGATTAGGGAAAAGGCTGTGTAGTCGCTGTTTTTACTGTGTTCATGAACACATTAGTCAGACATTACTGTATTTTCAGATGAGATAGAACCTGACTCATAGAAGAAATTTGCTCTGGAAGAAAAAGAAGCAGGAGTTTTAAAAGTAACTAGGTCTCAGAATTTCTACTTGCTAGGAGGGAAATGTGTTCTCATCTACAGCCCATGTGGACCATAAGAAAAAAGAGTCCTAAAGTTGAAGGAAATGATAAATACAGATCCCATGGCCTCAGACTCCAACAGGGAAACACAATTTGGAATAACTGAATACAACATTCTGAGCCCAGTCCCAAAGGATGGAGAGGCTAATGACCATCTAAGTAGCTCCTCTGTTGAAGACGCGCATGAAAGACCACGTCTATCCTGAACCTGGATCCCTCAGTGTAATGTGATAAGCCAGGGCCAGTTAATTCACTAGTATATGGAACACCCATCACGTGCCAGCTTTGCACTAGGTGACAGAGACTTGGACAGAGAGGTTAGGTTTTTGTCCATCTAAGGAGTTCAGAGCCCTAAGAAAAAAGGATGTCTATTTTGAACCACCTGACTTTACCAGTGCCTGATCTTTCTATCTTCTTCGCTGTCGATCTAACTTCTCGCCTACAGGATAGCCCTTTGTATCGTTCTGCTGGTTGGAAAAGTAATTCCGCTGTTCTTGACCTCTGACTTTGCCATCTTTCCATTGTCATGCTCTTTTTTCTCCATGACTTGGTGATTGTAAGGTAGTACTTTCTAGATGAGCCTTGGCTCAGGGCCTGTCTCCTCTGTGTATCACTTTCTATGTGCTGTCCTGACCTTGGACCTAGACCCAGGAAAGGTCGGTTCATGCAAACAAGGACCATGGCAGAGGGTGGCTCTCGGCTGTAGAAGACACAGAGGATAGAGTGAGCAGAGGATTGTGAAAAATGCTGAGAGTAACAAAAAGGGCTTTCAGAAGTTAGGTTTGGAATAATAAGACCAAAGAGAAGGGGATATGAGAGAAACCAAAATGCTAGACTTCTGTTCGGCTTGCATTTTTTTCTACCAAGAAATGACTTTTCTGATTAGAAAGGGTAGAACAGATGTGAAGGAACAATTGCTGGCCTAGAGGAGATGAAGCTATGACAGAAGGCTGTAGTGCAACCAAGTCAAGTGCAGCGCCAGAGTCTAAGAAGACTGAGCGAACATGAAGCTGAGATTATTGAACCAGCAGTGTCACCTTGGTGGATGTTGGGATAACAAAGAGCTACAGGAAAGATGCAGGTGGATACATTTTTTAACTTTTTGAAAGTTAAAAAAATTTTCAAAATGATAGAGATAAAATCTTCAAAATGATAGGGATAAAATCTACAAAATGAGAAGTCTGACACTGGTTCCAGGAAATACACTAGAAGGAATTATTAGGACAATGATTTTTGGAGTACTTGGCAAAGGAAGCAGCCACCATTAGTAGCTAGCAGTGCTTTTGCTAAAAGCAAGTCATATCAGATTAACTTTTCTCCCTGCGCTTACTTGATGGGAAGCTTAGAGGAATGTTGAGAAGGCATGTACTGCATGTGAATGTCGATCATTGGTGATATCTTTTAGGGGAGAAGGATTCAGACTCAGTGATAGCACATGAAGCATACTAGCCCCATTCTAGTCAATTTTTAAAAATCATTCAGGCAGTAAGATCGGCATAGAGGGGGATTTAGCTCAGTGGTAGAGAGCTTGCCCAGCAAGCACAAGTTCCTGAGTTCCATCCTAAGCACCAAAAACAAAACAAAACAAAAGATTGGCATGACGATCATGTGGGTGGATGACATGAGTCTTGGAGGAATAGCTAATATGCCCAAATGATAGATATGAGATGCAAAGAAGGATCTTGGTGTTTCGAAACAACATCCCAAATTTGTTTTTATTACTATTTTAAAATTTATTCCTTCCCTGTTTAGCATTTTATTTATTTTTTGCAGTGCTATGGATTGAAGCCAGGGCCTCCTCCATATTAGGTGAGCACTCTTCCACTGAGCTATACCTCCAATGCACAAAATCTAATTCAGTCAAATTTTCCAGAATGAGACAAAGACTTACACCAAAGTCTAAAAACCTTCATTAAAAAGTGAAGATAAGGGGGGGGTGATTAGCTCAGTGATTAGAGTGCTTGCCTTGCAAGCACAAGGCCCTGAGTTCGATCCCCAGCACCACAAAAAAAAAAAAAAAAAAAAAAAAAAAAAAAAAAAAAAAAAAAAGAAGTGAAGATATGGGGTTTGATTTAACAACCACATGTAGAAGATATTCCAGGGTTTGGATAACTGCAGCTTCAGAATGAGTCAGCATCATATCAGGATTGCCAAAGAATCTAATGTGATTTTAGGAGCATTAATTGAAGTTTAATATTCAGACCAAGGAGGTGGTCACACATGGCTGATCACATCCGATGATCAGTTCACATCTGCTGAATTGTTTTAGTTGAGATCAGAAATGGAAGATGAATTCCCCACCATAGAGCAGTGAGCGTCTGCCTGGAATTCGCTCTACTCTGAAACAGACCTGTCAGCTTAATCATTAAGGAATATCCTTCATGTTCTTATGTGTTAGTAACTGAGAGTCACTGAAGAGGGTACTTCTGTCACGTTAACCCTGGAAAAAGACTTTAAAAAGTCCAGCCTTAATCCTGCCACCTGCTAGTGAACCATTCTATATCAAGATCAATTAATATGTTGTGAGATGTGCAATCGTGAATCTCTTCTCATTTAATTTGCAAGGTAAGAAACAAAAATGTTTTCATAAGTTGTTTAAAGTGTTACATATCCTGTGTTTAAAGCCATAGAGAGCCCTTTTTAAATTAGCAAAGGCAAATTCAGACAATATGCTCCTGCCTACAGGAAAGTGACTGTTAGGCCCTTGATTGGCATAGAGACCCCAGGATCCCAGAATCTGTCCATAAAGTAAGTCCCCAACTTATGAACATTCATTCAAGTTGCGAACTTTCACAGATACAAACAGACCTCAAGTTCCTAGACACGAATAAATCTTGTAAATAGCTCATGTGTCTGCTGGACATTGTCACAGTTGTGCTGCTGTGTGCTTACTACACAGTGTGGTAGGGTACAGTAGGACAGTGCTCAATCAGAGCCCACGATGTCTGGGAGCAAGAGGAAAAGCAGCAGCAAGGTGGAGGTTTTTTATGCTTTACGTTGCATATTTTTGTCAAAGGTGTATAAGATTCACTTTATTGGACTTACAAATGGATCTGACTTCCAAGTGTTCTCCCAGAATGGAACTTGTTCGTAAGTCGTGGACTTAGTGTAACCTGTTAATCTGAACTCACACTAGGTGACATTTTTTCCCAAGATGTCACTGCTCCACTGATGAGGCCAGCCATGTTTTAAGCACCTATTTCTTCTCATTTTTGCAGTAAACAGATGGAAATGGCCCTCTGATAAGCGCAGTCCTTCTGGCCAGCTCCCTGCTTAAGTCCTTCCCTGGCATTTCAAACGGCCCAGAGAAGTTCATTTTCAGCATGAGTAGCCAGCCTGTCAGCATCACTTTCAAAGCATCCCAGTGGGCTGAGGAGCCAGGCAGTGCCCTGTCAGTAGGGTGCTGTGTTGCGGAGGGAGTTCTGTCTGAGGCCATCTGTTATGGTGTTTTGTCTTCCAAAAGTCCTGTGTGTTCAGAAGTGGGGCTTTTGAAAGGTGTTTGACTCACAAGGGCTCTGACTTCATCAGTGGATTAATTCATTGATGAGCTCATATTCTGATGGTGGTGATGGGAGTTAAAGGAAGCTTAGGAAATGGGGCCTAGTCGAAGGGACTGGATTATACTATGTGATCTTGGAGACAAATTTTAGTCCTCAAGAACTTTCCTCTCTGATTCTTTCCTCTCTCTCTGCTTTCTGGCTGCCATGAAGTGAGTGCCTCTGCTCCACCACACCCTTCCACCATGATGTTTTGCCCACAGCAGTGGAACCAGCCAACCATATACTGAAACCACCTCTAAATTGTTTTTCTTAGGTATTTGGTCACAGCGACAAAAAGCTGACTAACACACCATTGTGGTTCCGTCATAGGCTGAGATATATGATCTCCTTAATGAGAAAGTCCATCAGGCCAAGAAAGACATTTCTGTTTCTTCCTCTATGTCCACCATTATTTCTTCTACACAGTGGAGGACGCATATGTACCACATACATACACACACATGCGCACACACACGTACACACCTGTTCATTCAGTCAAACCAACATTGAGCAGCTATGCCGTGGAGATACAAAGGTGAATAAAATATGGATCCTGTTCATTCCCTGCCCTTAGAGGTTATTAAGGGAGATAGGCAGAAAACACATATTACATTGAATTATGATTGTTTGCTTTCATAAAGTTTTACAATTCATGGGAAAGGAGTGCTGAAAAGAGATGTTATTCTAAATTGTGGGGATATGAGTTTGGAAAGGAGTGGTCAGAGGAGGCAGAAACAAATGGTAAGATGATGGGGAGTCCAGGCTTATTGATGTCAGGAATTCCAAATAGTTTGGATTTGCTGGAGAGTTAGGAGATAAGGCTGCTGAGATGGGCAAGGTCCTAGAACCACGGATGTCATCTAATAAACTATGAAAGGAGAATGCTAGCTTCCCTGTGTGTTAATCTCATCAAGATCCAAAATCGCAGTAGATTTAAAGCCTGTTGCCATCTCTTCCTTCCCTCTATTCTTCTATCTCCTTTTTCCCCCAGCCAAGATTCCAAGGTGTTGACGGAGCTTCACACTGGAGAGCAAGGGGTAAAGGCTTAGATTCTGAGGCCACATCTATAGGCAAGTACCCTGAAGCCACCAAGATCCCCAGCCCCTGCCCAGTTGTTGTTCACCTTTCCTGACTGTGGGACACATCTTGGTGTTTAGATTAGTTAAAAGTAGACCCCAAAGCTGCAGTGTTCTCCTTGGCCCGCTGACTTTTCAGGTAAACAGAGACTCAGCCTCATGGTCAAGCTTGGCTTAAGTCTTGTGTTGAATTTCAATTAAGTGTTCTAGGAATGAGCTAATAATGGTGAATAAACATCCACAGAGCAAGAACTTCATTCTGAATTTAGAAGCTGTCTTAGTTACTTTTCTGTCATTGCTGAGACAAAACACCCAACAGCCGAAGTTAAGGGAAGAAAGGTTTGATTAGCTCACAGGTTTATAGAGGTTTCGGTCCACAATTGGCTGGATCCAAGGCAGGGTGGCCTGGCAGACAGGCAGAAGGCAGCAAGGTAAGCAAAAAGGGAATAGACAAGCCTCTTTCTGTTCCTTATATCTTATCCAAGCTATCTGCCCTTAGAGTGGGTAGCACTCCCACCCTTAATCCTAGCATCCTTAATCCTGGTACCACATCCTTGATCCCAGCAGAATGATGCCACACCAATCAGTGGACTAATTTAGTAATCACACACTCTAGATCCAGCCACCTCTGAAAACACCCTACCTATGACCACATGAGGCTTTGAGGGAACATCTAGACACAAACCATAACAGAAGCCTTCTAGTTCCTATCCTCAAGAAGTTTTAATTCTAAAATTTTCACACAGTGCTTCCTATTCAGGAGCCATGCCTACTTCTTTATAAGCTCCGTATAGATTCTTTGTGTCTTCTATACAGATTGTCAACATTTGGGAATAGTAACAGTTTTGTTCTCCTTTGCCTGCTCTAATACTGTTTATTTCTTTTGTTTATTTAACTATATTCGCTAAAATTTGCAGCTCAGTGGTAAACAGAAACAGTATTGTTTCTGATTTGTTGATGGATCGATTGACTGGTTTTACTAATGCATCTGTTATTTCCCCATTCAGAGTGATGTTTGCTGAGGTTTTTGGTAGAAACCTTTGTCAGGTTGAAGACATTCTCTTCTATTTTTAGTTTAAACTTGTTACCTCAGAGATGATTGAAAAGATGACCTTTTAAAATGATCTTTCCCTCATTAATTAGATGCCCAAAATTATATTCCTTTAATCTGTGAATGTGGTGAATTGTTTTAATATGTATTCTCACTTAAACTGTCTCTTTTCTTAGAGTAAACCTAATTTGAGTGCAGTGAATTTTTATACATTCTTGGATTTGGTTTGTCAATATTTTATTTAGGATTTTAAAATATCTATTCACCTGTGAATTAGCCTGTCCTTTTCCTTTCTTTTACTGACTTTGTTAGCTTTTGGTACCAAAGTAATAATGTCTTGTTTTTCAAGTCTTTGGAAGAGTTTATATAATTTTGAAGTAAATTACTCCAAAACTTGGCAGAACTTGCTAGATAGTAAAAACTTTTTAGGCCTGATGTTTTCTTTATGGGGTGTTATTCCACTGCTAATTTCATATTTTAATGGTTATAGGGCTATTTTGATTTTCTTTTTAAAGTCTGTTTTATTATTATTTTTCTATGAATTAATTCATTTTTCCTAAGCTTTCAAATTTATTGACATAAAACATTCATAGTATATTCATTCATTCATTCATTCATCCATTTATTTAATTTAGAAGGCTCAAACTCAGCATCTCAAGCATGCTGGGCAAGTGCTGTATCAGTGAATTACACTTCCGCCCCCAATGTACTTTTTTTTTTTGGTGCTGGGAATCGAACTCAGGGCCTTGCACTTGCTAGGCAAGCACTCTAACCACTAAGCTAAATCCTCAAACCCCATCCCCTAATGTACTCTTATTGCACACCTCTGTCTGTAATTATGCCCCTTTCTCATTTCCATGGTGTTTCGTGGCTTCTCCTCCTAAACCCCTCTGGATTGTTTTATATTTAATTCCTGCTCAGTCTTTTCTCTGTTACGTTTTCTTTGTTTATTCTGTTGTTTTAAACTGAACTCAAAAAATTTTCATTCTTTCTTTTCTAAAACCAAGCAGTTAGCCAGGCGTGGTGGTGCATGCCTGTAATCATAGCACTTGGGAGGCTGAAGCAGAGGGATTGCCACGAGTTCGAGGCCAGCCTGGATAACATGGAGAGTTCAAGGCCAGCCTGAACTTTATAGTGAGACTCTCTCAAAAAACTAAACAACAAACAAAGGAAACTAAAACCAAGCATTTAAGGCTATATATTTCCTTCAAAATACCACTTTAACTGAGTCCTGCTTGTACTGCATCCTATATTCCAAAAATCTGTTTTTTAATTGTGAGTTTTGCCGAGTTACGGATATTGTGTTTAGTAATACATTTGGGTTTATACCTGCCTCTTATTCTATAATTCTATATTATTTGTGCATATTTTAAAAATCTATGGGTTTTTAATTACTGCCTTATTTTGCATTATGTTTTTAAAAATACTCTACTATCCATTTAGTGGTTACTTTTAAAATACCTTTATAGGGCTGGGGATTTAGCTCAGTGATTAGAGTGCTTGCCTTGCAAGCACAAGGCCCTGAGTTCGATCCCTGGCACCACAAAAAAAAAAAAAATACCTTTATATTACTTCATAAGGCACAAAGTAAACAATACCCGTATTAGTCAGCTTTCTATCATTGCGACAAAATACCTGAGAAAAACAACTTAGAAGGAGGAAAGATTCCTTTTGGCTCAGGGTTTCGGCCCGTGGTCACTCGACTGTACTGTGCCTGGGCCTGTGGCGAGGCTGATACCAGAGTGGGAATGTGTGGTGGGGGAAAGTGATTCCTCTAAAGCAGATGGGAGGGGCAGGGAGAGAGTGAGCTGCTTCCTTCGGCCCGCCCGCTTCCTAACTGCTGCTTCCCAATAATGCTGTCAAGTCATGAGTCCACCAGCAGATTAATCTGTTACGAGGTGAGAACTCTCATGGTCCAGTCACTTCTAGAAAGCCCTGAGTCCAAACATTGCTGCACTGGGGACCAAACCTGCAGGGGCACTTCCGACCTAAACAGTAGTGATTCTTTACTTCTTTCTGAGCAACAGAAGGGCCTTGTAGCTCTTAACTCCAGTTACCTTCCTCTTCTTATTCCATGGTTGCCCTATATCTTAATTTTTCTAATAAAATTTTTAATTATGTTAAAATACACATAACATAAAAGCCGTGTTATGTTATATAGAACATCTGAGCCATTTTTAGCTGAATATTTATTTTTAACTGATACATAAAAATGTAAGAATTATACGTTAATGGGACAATGTGATTCCTTGATACACATACATACTATGTGATGTCTAAATCAGGTTAAACGTATCTGTCTGCTCATTTATTATTTCTTCATGGTAAAAACAAAATCTTGTAGCTTTTTGAAGTGTACAGTACATTATTGTTATGTGCAATCACTCTGCTGTACAATAACAGCAGAACGTCCTGCTCCTATTTAATCGTAATGGTTCCTGAAGACTAACCTTCCCGCATCCCTCCCTCCACCATACCCTGTGGCCTCTGGTAGACACCATTTACTCTTCACTTCTATGAGATAAACTTTGTTAGATTCTACATATGAGTGAGATCCCACAGTAAATGTCTTTCTGTGCCTGGCTTATTTCATCTTGGCCTTTTTTTTTTTTTAACCAAGAACATGTATTGCTACATTGTATACATAATGATCATAATCAACATGGTTATATTTGATCCCCAGCACCAAAAAAAAAAAAAATGGTTATTTTGTACCTGTATGTGATATATCTTGGTTTTCCACCCTCCTTTCCCTCCCCTCCCTTCCATTCCCCCACCCTTCCCTATTTGCAACAGGTTTATTTACATTTTCCCATTTTTTTCCCTTTCATCTTACTTTTCTTTTAACCTTCTTCTTTATCCCCCTTTTCCCTATCTAGTTCTCCTCTCTTTTGAATATTATCTTTTTTTTTTAATATAGTATCTATTATACCCCTTTGTCCTTATTTACACTTACGGTTTCTCATATCAGAGAAACAATTCGATGTATACTGATAAGTGTCTGATTTATTTCACTTAAGAGTATGTTCTCAAGGTACATCCATTTACCTACAAATGTCTCTATTTTGTCCTTTTTTATGGCAAAGTAGTACTCCATTATGTAGAAAAGCCATATCTTCTTTAGCCATTCATTAGTTGTTGGGTATTTAGGTTGTTTCCAAGACTTAGCTATTACAAACTGTGTTGCTATGAACATGGTTATACATATATCACTGTGGTATGATGATTTTAATTCTTCTGGGAAGATAGCAAGCAGAGGAATAGCTGGGTCAAATGGAACCTCTAGTTGTAGTTTTCTGAGGAATCTCCACACTGATTTCCACAGTGGTTGGACCAGTGTACATTCCCACCAACAGTGCAGGAGGGTTCCTTTTTCCCCACAGCCCCGCCAGCACTTGTTATTGGTTGATTTCTTGATAATAGCTGTTCTTTCTGGAGTGACATGGTATCTTAGTGTTGTTTTGATCTGCATCTCTCGAATGACCAATGATGTTGAACATTTTTCATATATTTATTTGCTATTTTTATGTCTTCGTCCGAGAAATGTTTATTCATTTCAGATGCTCATTTTTGGATTGGGTCTTTAAATTTGGGGGGTTTGATTTTTTTGAGTTCTTTATATATTCTAGATGTTAGACCTTTGTCTGAGGGACAGCTGGCAAAAATTTTTTCCCAGTCTGTGGTTTTTCACCCCACTCTATTAGTAATTTCTTTTGCTATGCAAAAGCCTTTTAATAGAATGTGGTCTGAAGCATTGATTCTTTGTATTGTTTCCCGTGCAGTCTGGGTTCTGTTCATAAATTTTTTTCCAACCCCTATGTCTTCAAGAGTTCTTTCTATGTTATTCTCCAGGAGATTTAGTGATTCTGTTTTAATGTTTACATCTTTGATCCACCTTGATTTTAGTTTAGTACATCGTGAGAGACATGTATCTAGTTTTAGTTTTCAGCATGTGGTAAGCCAGTTTTTCCAGCACCATTTGCTAAAGAGACTGTCTTTCTTCCAGTGAGGGTGTTTGGCTCCTTTGTCGAAGATGAGGTATTTGAGTGTGTTTGTAGTTGTTTCTGCATCTTCTAGCCTGTTCTATTGGTCCTCAGGTCTGTCTTCATGCCAATACCTGCTGTTTTTATCACAGAAGCTTTATAGTATAATTTAAAGTCAGGGACTGTGATGCCCTCCTGCCTTATTCCTGTTGCCCAGGATTGATTTTGCTATTCGTGGTCTCTTCTCTTTCCAGATAAATTTCATGATTGTCTTTTCTAATTCTGCAAAGTATGTTATTGGTATTTTGATTGGAATTGCATTAAATCTGTGTAGTAATTTAGGAAGTATGGCCATTTTCACTATGTTGGTTCTTCCTATCCACGAACATGGGATATCTTTCCATTGTCTGAAATCTCTTTCAATTTCCTTTTTTAGACTATTGTAGTTTTCAATGAAAAGATCTTTTGCTTGTTTTGTTAGATAGATTCCTAAGTATTTCATCTTTTTTTTGATGCAATTGTGAAAGGAATATCTTCTGTTATTTCTTTCTCAGTGAGTTTGTTATTGATACATAGGAATGCTATTGACTTTTGGGTGTTGACTTTGTATCCAGCTATGCAACTGAATTTAGTTATTAAATCCAGAAGTTTTTGGTGGAATTCTTGGGGTCTTCTATGTAGAGTATCATGTCATCTACAAATAATGATAGGTTAACTTTTTCCTTTTCTATCTTTATTCCTTTTATTTCTTTCTCTTGCCTGACTGCTCTGGTTAATGTTTCTAGAACTATATTGAATAATAGTGGTGATAGTGGACCAGTCTTGTCTTGTTCCAGATTTTAGTGTGAAAGCTTCAAGTTTCTGACCATTTAGTGTGATGTTAGCCATTGGTTTGTCATAGATGGCTTTTATCAGATTTAGATATAGACCATCTATTCCTAATTTCTATCAGGTTTTTATCATGAATGGGTGTTGGATTTTATCAAATGCTTTTTCTGCATCTATTGAGATGATCATGTGATTTTTGTCTTTGATTCTGTTGGTATGGTGTAGTACATGTATTGTTTTGCATCTGTTGAACCATCTTTGCATCCCTGGGATGAATCCTACCTGGTCATAGTGTATAATCTTCTTGATAATCCGTTGCATTCTGTTTGCTAGTATCTTACTGAAAATTTTTGCATCTATGTTCATTAGGGAAATTGGTCTGTAGTTCTCTTTTTTGGTGGGATCTTTTTCTGGTTTTAGTATCAGGGTAATACTTGCTTCCAGGAATGATTTTGGAAGTACTGCTTCCTTTTCAATTTCATTAAAGAGTTTGAGAAACATTGGTATTAGATCATCTCTGAATTTCTTGTAGAATTCAGCTGTGAAACCATCAGGACCTGGGCTTTTCTTTGTTGGTAGGTTTTTAATTACCTGTTCAATTTCAGTGGCTGATACTAGGTTATTTAGAATTTTTATCTCTTCTTGATTCAGCTTTGGTAGTTCATATGTTTCTAAGAATCTGTCTATTTCTTCAGTGTTTTCCATCTTGTTTGAGTAGAGGTTCTTGAAGTAGGTTCTGATAATCCTCTGGATTTCCATGGGGTCAGTAGTGACTTCACCCCTTTCATTTTTTATTGCATGGATTTGGGTCTTTTCTTTCCTTTTTTTGATAAGAGTGGCTAGGGGTTTTTCTATTTTATTTATTCTTTCAAAGAACCAACTCTTCGATTCATTGATTTTTTTTTTGTATTCTTAGTCTCGATTGCATTAATTTCAGCTCTGACCTTAATAATTTCCTCTCTCATACAAGCTTTGGGTTTGATCATATTGTCCATTTTTACATACACAGTTTAGGAGTGTTAATAAATACACTGACATTGTCGTACAACAAATTTCTAGAACTCTTTTCATCTTACAAAATGGTTACTCCATACTTTTAAACAACTCTTCATACCTCCCTCTACCTAGCAGGGTGGTTAAACCATTCTACTTTCTGTCTATGGATTTAACTACTACTCTGGGTACCTCATGTAAGTGGAATCATATACCATGTGCCCTTTTGTGACTGGCTTATTTCACTTAATGTAATGTATTTAAAGTTAAACCATGTTGTAGCATGTCAGAATTTTCTTTCCTTTTAAGACTAAATAATATTCCATCATATGTCTGTACCACATTTTGGTGACTCATTCATCCATTGATAAATACTTGGATTGTGTCTACCTTTGGCTTTTGTGAATAATGCTTCTATAAACATGAATACACAGATCAGTGTCTTTCCCTCCCCTTCTATTTTTTATAGCCTAAACCTGGTATCCCAATAATCTAAAGTCTTTGAGGAATCTCAGTCTATTGTTATTTCTCCTGACTTTTACTCCCTAGGGCTTGTTTCCCAGTAAATGTGGTTATTTCTGAAAGGAAATTTATATTTAAATTCATAGATATCCCAAGCAGCATTCTATTGAGAAAATTTTCCTCCAAAAAGGTTTACTTTGTTCCTTTGCTAATGGGGACCCCAGCCCTGATACCTTTATTTCTCAGTTTCGGATTTCTCTGTCACAGCAGGTAATGGTGATTTGAATCCCAGTCAACATGAAGCTGACCTGTGATGACAAATTATTAGACAAGACCATTATTACTGCCATTATTTTTTTCCATCAGCATCTGTAGCAGAAACCGTCAGTTTCATTTTTAGTAGCCTGTACTAGAGTGTGTTTTGTTTTGATTCCAGCACATCCTGTCTCTTTTTGGGTGGCATGGGCCTGTTCTGAGATTCAGGCGTCTTGTGGGGCCGGTGGGCAGCTCCATTAGACAGACCCTCCCCACTTCCCTGCCTTTCTTTTGTTGTTGTTGATGCTTTGCTCTGCAGTTGTCTTCTGATTCTATGTCTACTTTGTATATTATGTGTATTTCTTAAGAATTTCCATTTCTTATAACTTCAACAGTGGACTTAATGTGCTTGAAAAATGTATTGCAGCAGGACACATTGTCATTAACTGTCCTCAAAATACTCTCCCTTGCTTCACATACATACACTTTACTCTCTTGTCCTTGCCACTTTCTGAAGCCATTCTGGAAGTCCTCTTTCGTAAGTGTCTTTAATTGCTGTCCTCACCACTTTGTTGTCTCCTCCCCCTGTGCTTCTGGTAGTTGCTCTCCTGTTACTTCAGCTGATGCTTTACTAGGCAATCGCTGTACACCAAGCCCTGAGGTGAATAAAGCAGACAAAATCCCATCGTTGGAAGATTGTATTCCAGTAAAGACACTGAGCAAGTAACATCTGATATATCAGATAATATGGAAAACAAAAGAGCCAGAGAGGGGACTAGAGGACAGTGGTAGCACTAACTTAGAGAGGATGGTTAAGGAAGGCTTCTGAAGAGGTATTTGAGCAGAGATCTAAAGGACGTAAGGGGTGCGCCTGTGGGTATCTGGGAGAGGATATTCAGGGCAAATGAACCGTCAGCGCCCAGGCGCATAGGCAGGGGCAGGCCTGGCAACAGAAAGAGAAGTCATCAGGGCTGAGATGAGACAATGAGTATGTTAATTTTCTTTTGCTGAGTAACAAAACATGGTGACATCACACTCATCTGTTACTTCCCAGTTTCTGTAGGTTGAAAATCTGGTGTAGCTCAGTAGGGTCTCCTTCAGGGTGTGACACTTAAGATGTGAGCCAGCCGCCTTTGCATCCAAGGCTCTGGGGAGGAATCTGCTTCCACGTTCGTTCAGGTTGTTGGCTGAGTTCACTTCCTTTCAGTCAGAAGTGACGTGTGTGTGTGTGTGGCTGTTGGCCAGTGTCGGGTCCTGTCTGCTAGAGACCGTTGGTAGTTCTGTGCCGCAGGCCTTTGCCTAGGCCCTGCCATAGCATCCCACTACAGCAGGGTCCCGTACCCCAAATCTCCCTCATATTTCAAATCAGAGCCTTCTGGGTGATTAATCATTTTAGTACGATGTGAACTGACGTAGGATATTAATTCCTTTTTTCTTTTTTTGAGGTAGGATGTCGCTTTGTTGCCAGGTTGACCTCAGCCTTGTGGATTTAAGTGATCCTCCTGCCTCAGCCTTTCCAGTGGCTGGGACTACAGGAATTTACCACCACGCCTGGCAGAAGCCCTTCACAGCAGTACCTAGATTAGTATTTGTTTGAATAGCCAGGGAGAAGGGTCTTGGGGGCTATTTCTTGAATTCTGCTACCACCTTGGAGATGGAAACCTGGCTGATGTCATGACATCCAGGCTAGTAGGCCACTGTGTCTGGAGGATTTTGTCCTGGTGAAGTGGGAGCAGTCCTGGGATCCCAAGCAGGGGTGGGGCCTGGTCTGAGGAGGGCTGGCGCTCCTGCTGTGTGGAGGAGCCATTGACGAGCTGGTGAGAGGCTGCGGTGGGCTTTACAGATGGCCAGCAAGAGGTGTGGCAGCCTGGACTAAGGCGTATTAACGCTTAAACAGCTTACACTTCCCCACATGTGCCCTGGGGTCTCATGCGCCGTGTCTCTGCCCGTACTTCTCTCATTGGGGCGTTTTTCACCCCACCTATCCACGTCTGCTCTGTCAGAACAAGGCCCATTCATACCTCAAAACTCAGCTCCAGCGTTCCCTGAAGAGCCCTCCACAGTATTTCCCTGCCACTGACCCCTCTCACCAACTGGAGCTGAGCTGGGGCTCTTGGTCTCTCTTCCCACTTGCCTGGTACCGCTCTGGGAGCAAGAATTTAACTCTGGTTCCTGTGTTTTGCCTCGTGTGTGGCTGCAGATGCTTGCTAATGGTGGGGCTGGTGTAGGAACTGTGGGAGGTACTTGGCATGCAGTAGACATGTTACTCTTCTTGTGGCGTCATCTCTTAGCAGAAGAGATCTGTGTAAATACAAGTAAATATACTACGCAGTGAATGGATACCAACCATGCCCTGCGCACACAGTGGTGTGCCAACTCTGCATGTTGCCAGTATGCGTGGAGTTTATCCTACTCAGTATGGAATACTTGGATATGATTTCTCACATTCCTCCATTGCATGAAATAATGATCTTATTACAAATGATTCCCTTTTTTGTTATATCCAAAAGGACATTTGTTTGGCAACACTGTTCGCCACTAGTTTATTCTATATTTGAAGAAGTAAACAATGATTCATCTAAGACATTCTGTAATTTAAGACAGACTTAGAAAACTTACCCACCATCTGTATTCCAGCCACTTGGAAAAGGTCCGTAGTAGTGAGATCCTGCTTGAGAGGAGAATCTCTTTAACTCAAAATAGCAAACACTTATAGATCAAAGTCCTTTTAAGAGGGAGGAAATTATCAAGCTGGTTATTGATGAGAAACTAGTAAATGTATCATTTCTGTAACTCACAGCTAAAATTTCCTAGAGTTTGAGCTTTACAAAGTGGGACACTGGGAAGAATGATTTAACCAGAGTAGACACAGTGATGTTATTTAAAACTTAACAAACTTAAACATAAAATAATGAGCCAGCTTTCACCCTGCTGCCTCCCATGTTGACCGTCACAGTGGGCAGCAGGCCCACCGCCAGGAGGGCCCTGGTGCCTGTCAGACCCCCAGCTGTAAATAGATTCCCACACTGTGGAGTTATGGGTGGGGATTCACTATTGGCATAAGCCAAAAGCAATCACTTTAAAAACTCTTTTCATTTATATTGCCAAGTTTTTCTGTTTGTTTTCTAATGATCTTTTTTGGCGAATGTAAATCTGTGGTTCAAGGATTGTGTGCTATAGTCTTTTATGAATAATTGGATATTCTATTTCAAGTTAGAGGCAGAGTCCTTGGGCCGCCTGCCATGCTTCTGGCTCACTGGGAAGAGTGTGTGAGGTGACCGTCTCCTTTCTCCTGAGCTGGGATCCAGTTGCTGGCTAAGAAAGGTGGACACACAGCCATCTGCTTTTAAGTATCAGTTAAATTTGGTTCAAGACATTGGTTTTAAAAGCATTTGAATTTGTAACACACTAACTTGGCTTTATGGCTCTCTCCCTTATTCCCTCCTTTGTCTCTCTCAAAGGACGAGGGGAGGAATACAAGGCTACACTCGACACCCACCTGGGCCCTGTTGCTTGGATCTGCCCTTGGAACACAGTGGATGGGCTCCCTCGGCAGGCTTTGCAGAGTTCATCGGGGCAGGGCCAAGAGGGACTTCAGTTTTATCCTTTTCTCTGCTTTCCAGGCCTTTCAGATGAGGAAAAGGAAAATAATTCCGTGTGGAGTGCCAAATATCTTCTCAGAAGATTCTCTAAGTGATTCAGCTGAGTTTCTTTTTTTAGTCTTATTTCCTGAGCAGTGGACACATGATCTAGGATACTAACGTGGGGAAGTGATGTCGCCCACGTTCCCCTTGAGATCAGTATTGTCACAGCTGGGAAGATTTGCTGTGGTTTGCTGGACATGGTATGGCTTCTCTTGGCTTCACCTTTCATAGCGGGATGGGGTGAGACCTGAGTGGTGGTTACTTTTCTCTGCCTTTTTCTAGCCTCTGTTGAATGCTCAGCTGTTCATCTAATTGAGTCCTCCAGGCAGTGCTCCTGACAGCCAAATTGCTGGCCCTTTCTTACTGAGCCTGAAGTCTTCCTATAATAGCTCCACCTCCATCCCTGTCTGGCTTCCTCACTGTGGTCCACTCGAGACCCATCAAAAGAGAATATTTGCTCACTCTTCCACACAGAGGCCTCAAGCTGTTGGGTGTCTGTGTCTATGTCCACCTTCTCGTGAAGCCTGCTGTTTTCCAGGTTAAATGTGCCTCTTCCTTTCAGCTTTTGCCCGTGCTGTATTCAAAAACCCTCTCCCCGTTCCTGATTCCTGGTTTTCTGGGCCTGTCCTGGTGAGCCAATGTTCTATTTATTTCTGCTTTATTTGCCTTCAGGGTATACGTGAATATTTCCAAATGTGCACTGACAAGTGGCTCTTATCTCCTTTCATTCTGGATTCTAACCTTCTATCGGTGTAGCTTGGGATCCCAGGAGCATCTCTGATGACTTCATCCTGCCATTTCACAGTTAAATTTGGTCGACTAACGTTTACTTACATATTTTCCACCTTCTATTTGCACAAGTCAATTTTTAAATTAGAAGTTTAATGTTTATCTCTATTTTACTTCATCTTGTTGGATTTTATCTTTTACTTAAACTATTTTTAGTGGAGAGGCAGAGCATCTAATTAATGTTACTTAACACACAGCTCTCACTTACAGCATTTAATATATGCCCATCTATTACTTACCCTGTGCTGGGCAGCGTTTTAAATATTTTGACAAACTAATTTCACCTTCATTCAGTCTGCACAACAGTCTCTCAGTGCAGGTAGTAGTGTTATTACCGTGTTACAGACAAAACTGACACACCGGAGGGGTTGTGGTCACACACAGACCTGGGCCGGGTCACACAGTTCTCAGCCTGGGCACACACCCCTCAGCCAGACACCCAACCCAGGAGCTGGCCCCTGCTGGCCTTTCTTCCTTCACCGGCGTCACTGTGCCACAAGGCATCATAACATGGGAGCTGAGTTGGAGGACTTCATCTACCGTAAGGACCTCGCTGGGTAGTCCAGGCCTTCATTTTTTGTTTTTGGTGGGATGTTGGTGGTTCATTTTGAAACTTACCTGCCTTAATGGCTACTAAACAACTTGGGTTTCCTGTAAGTTGTTCAGTCATAGTGATACCATGATTTCTTGGTGTCATTGTTGAAATCCAGATATACTTTAATTATAGCGTTCCTCAGACCAGCTCATCTATTCTGCATATCACAGAGGGAAATACAGTCATGCTCTAATCATGGCTTTGTTTTCAGGCAGAGCACATGTTGCCTAGGAGCTGCCCTTTTCTCCAGATCTGGGTGTGTGAGATCCTTTTCCGTTCACCTTCTGAAAGCTGAAGCAGTCTCTCTCCCCTTGTCTCCAGAGATGCACAGGAACCCTCGCTGGGCTGGTCCTCAGGCTAAGCCCCACACTGCCCTGGGAAGGGAGCACAGAAGCACTGGCCAGGCCAGGCCCTGTGCCTCAGTGGGTCCTGGGGCAGAGCTGGGTGTCACGTCCCCCTCAGAGATGGGATCGCCTGGAGGCCAAGTAGCCTGCACCTTCCCTCAGCCCTGCCTTGGGTAGAACACCTTCTTGCACTTTCATTATACTTCTTGGCTTCTAGGGAACAAGTACCTCAGTTTGCGGACTTAATTTTGTTGTGCAATTTTGGAGAAAGTGGCTGCATTCGTGTTTGTGTGGGGAAGATGGCCAAGTTAGTGTTTATTACCTAATGTGGAGTTCGCTAAAGGAAGCAAAATTTTGCCTGACTCTTTTGAGAACCAGACTTTTTACAAACAGAAGCGTTCATGAACTAAGGTGTTATTGTATTCTTGTACTGTGTAGTAGTCAAGTATAGATTATACTTTATTTTTTTTTTGAGACAAGGTCTCAGTATATATCCTAGCTAGTCTCAAACTTGTGATCCTCTTGCCCCAGCCTCGCAGGTAGCTGGAATAGTATGCGTGCCCACTACCATGCCTGGCTAGGTTATTCTTTTAAAGCATTTGTTTGAGGTCCTCTTTTATGCATGATTAAAATGTCATCTTATTCAAGATGTGAAGCACTGAAGACCTTTCACTTGGTAACTTCCAACTTAGGGATGTTGTAAGTAAGGAGGACAAAGCTATACGTGGCCCTGTCCGATGGTTTGGTCATTGTCTTGATCTCAGCTATCATGGTGTTTCCTTCCATGGTGTTTGCCAAGTTTCAAAAACTCCTTTTAAGGAGTTCTAGGGACATTAATTGACCCTGCTGGGTGCAGAAGGTATTGTGCGATATGTGTCACCAGTGTTGAAAGTGAAATTACAGTGAATGAAAGTAGACTGAGAAGGAGTTCAAGGTGCTGAGGAAATGACATGCTGTAAATATGTTGGATCACTCAACAACAGGTAAGATTTTTGAAGGACAAAGAGCATATTTGTGCCGTATCCTGCACCCTTGCTGCATGGACCAGTGATCAATGAAAGGTGCAGAAAAATGATAGACACCATGAGAAAGGAGTCACTCTAGAGTCTTGATTGCACTTCTTTTAATTTTCATTGTGTATATTTAAGGTATGCAACATGACAGTATGGGATACTGTAGTAAAGCAGATTAACATCCATCATCCCACATAGTTACCCATTTTTTGGGGTCTTATGGTAGTTCTGTTTTAAATTTCTTTAGAAACCTTCATACTGTTTTCCATAATGATTATACCAACCTATATTCCCATCAGCAGCGTACACCTTCATACACTTGGCAACACTTTTTACTCTTTGAGAACAGCCATCTTAGTGATGTGAAGTAGTATTTCATAGTAGTTTTGCTCTGCATTCCTGTGATGATTAATCATATTGAGCACCTTTTCGTATACTTGTTGGCCCTTTCTGTGTTTTCTGTGTAGAAATGTCTAATCGGATCTTTCAGCTATTTTCTAACCAGATTGCCTGTTTTCGTACTGTTGAGTTATATGAGTTCTTTATATATTTTGGGTATTAATGCTTTATCAGATAATGTAGTTTACAAATATTCTCCCCCAGTCCACAGTTACTATTTCATTTTGCTGTTTCCTTTATGGGGTAGAAGCTTTTTGGTTTACTATAGTCCCATTTATTTACTTTTGGTTTCATAGTCTGAGATTTTTGGTACCTGCACATCTATTGATAGAAATATCTGAGCGTGAAGCTGCTATTTATTGAGAACGGTGGTTCTCAAAGTGTCGTCCGTGGGCTCCTGGAGTCCCTGACACCCTGTCAGGGATCCATAGTTCTCATCTGTTTTCATAACATTGCTCAGATGTTATTTCCCTTTTCACTGTATTGACATTTGCAGTGATAGTGCAAAAACAAGACTTACAGTTAAAAAAAAACATTAGTTTTGCTTAAGGTCTGATGAATCTCTTTTCATACTTTTTGAAACAAGACAGAAAATAGCTGTCACTTGCGGTGACCTATTCTTTGAGTGCAGACACAGTACCCACCCCTGCTTCCCAAGAGAAGGCCAAGTTTAACCTTCAGACTAGCCTGGCAGAGCATTTTCATGCGCATTTCTGCAGAAAGAGGGGAAGAGTTCAGCTTTCAGAAGGTGAAAGGAAAAGGATTTTACAGCCCAATATGGTGGGAAGGGCAAAGATCACAGGCACAGTTCCAAATAAAATTACCCAAATAATGTCATGAGTAGTACTTTTTAAAAAAAGAGTTTAAATCACAAATCCGTCTGTATGGTCTTGGTATTTGACAGATCATTTCCCCAAAAATGAATGAAATGAAGCTCAAGGATGTGTGAAAGTGTTAGTTGCTAATGAAAAGAATGTAAGCTCTCAAGCAAAAATTAGAATTTTGGAAAACCTAATTCTCTACCATGAACTTAACAGTTCCTGATACTTAATAACTTCTCTACTCAGATCAGTGGTGATGTTAATAAATATGAGAGTGGGGGTTTTTGTTTGTTTTCTTTTGGGGGGGAGTTGGCGTTGGAGATTGAGCCATGCTTTTGGTATTGGGACCACTCGTGTGCTAGGCAACTGCTCTACCCATTTAGTTTTTAAAAATATTATGTTGAAGGGATTGGAGATTTAGCTCAGGGGTAGGATGCTTGCCTTGCAAGCACAAGGCCCTGAGTTCGAGCCCCAGCACCAAAAAAAAAAAAATTATGTTGAAGTGAATCAAAATCTGGGAGATCTCCGTAACTCAGTAAACCAGTATTTCCCAGAGTACAAGTTATAGAATCACACATGGATAAAGGATCATTCAAAGTGCAAGAATAAAAGACTCAGTTTCAAGTAAGAGGTGGTCACCCATGCCGATAATCCCGGCTATTTGGGTGACTGAGGCAGGAGGATCACAACTTGGAGTTCAGCCTGGACAGCTTAGTGAGACCGTGTCTGCAAAACAAAATGAAAAGGGCCGGGGCTGCAGCTCAGGGGCAGAGTGCTTACCTAGCTCGGGGAAGCCCTGAGTTCAGTCCCGGGGAGGGAGGGAGGAAATTTCAGATTCCATATTAAAACTCAGCCCTCAAGAAGTTGCCACTTTTTAAACTTTCGATATAGTATCAAAGCAGAATATTCATAATTACCTTAAAGTCTGTTAAAATACTCCTCCCTGGGGTTGGGGATTTAGTTTGAGTGGTAGAGTGCTTACCCAACAAGCGCAAGGCCCTGAGTTCAATCCCCAACACCCAAAATAAAGTAAAACAAAATACCCCTCCCTTTTCAAATTATGTATCCGTGTGAGGATGGATTTTCTTCATTTATTTCAAATGGCACATACCACATAACAGATCGAATGCAGTAGACATGAGAGTTTAGCTGGCTTCTACTGAGCCAGTCATGAAAAAGGTTTGCGAAGAGATTTATACTCACTTTTTGTTATGAAAACACATCTCTTTTAATACTATTTTTATGTAAATATAATGGATTATTTTAAATTTTTAATTAACAGATTTTGAAATTTTCTGTTCCAATTTCTAATACCACTATTAGAAATTAAATAAATCTACCTATGTAGTCAATAGCTATTCCCCCCATGAACCAAGGCTCTTCAGGGTCCTGAATCATTTAGTGTTAAAGATCCTGAAATGAAAAAGTTTGAGAATCATCAGTTTTTTTTAGTACATACCAATAGTTTTAATCCATGTATTAAGATATATATATGTGTACATAAATGTGTGTAAAAACAGAAATACCAAGACGATGATATTAACAGCATGTCAGCGGTTCCAGCATTTTTCTGTACTCTCAAGGCCAGAAGCCCTGCCCGCCCCTCCAGTAGCCTAAAATGTTAATTCAGTAGAAAACCAAGGTCTGGAGGTTTAAAGGGGAAGTACAGCTAAAATGCTGCTGAGAGGTTTTAGAACTGACGGGCTGGTTCCAGGGACCCACGTCTGATGACATCAGCACAGCCTCCAGGCCACAGCACCGAGCTGGTTGAGTGCAGATGCCTGCAGAGGAGGGTGTCTCATCACAGCAGGCTGACGCAAGATGCTGGAAGGTAGTTTGCCTCCCATGAAGTCTTTGAAAAGCAGATTCATAATCCTTTTTGATGGGAGTGCACCCAGAGACTATGAATTTAAGCCATTTTGGGATCCTTTAGCCCTATGAAGGGATGCATTTCAGAACTTAATCTCTTTGCATGCAGAGAGACATTTTGGGCACCACCTGGCCTCTGTGCATGCCTGGTGAGTGCAGCCCTAAATGGACAGCCAAACCTGTGTGAGGGGGTGGGGGGTTGAATGGTTTCCACCACAAGACAGTTGTGTCCCTGACCTGTGGACAGGCAAAGAGCCGAAGTTGTGTTCTCGTTCAGGCAAAGAGCCGAAGAGCGCTGCGGTCTCCGACAGCCCAAGAAATGGTCCACAGCACAGGTCGGGGGTCGAGCTCAACTGCCCGGGGTGCTTGTTGGTGCAGTCTCTGCTTTCTGATGGACCTGGCCTTTGGTCGGGGGCTGTGCTAAGACACGTCCCTCCCACTGCAGAGGGTCTGGGCTTTCAGGCTTTGGAGCAGCTCTGTCCTTTTGAAGTGGTCTCATTTCCATAGGGAACGAACGTGTAGAGTTTTTTGAAGTTGAAGTCTCTGAGGACAGCTGTCTTTCCACATCATGGAGGACACCTCAGTATAATCCTGCCAGCACTGAAAACATTAGCTGCCATGTCCTCCTCATCTTCTATTGCCGTAGTCAGATCTTCTTTCCATTTTCTGTGATAAAGTACCTCCTCAGTGCCACCCACTGCTGTATACTTGGAATTGTCTCGTTCTGATGTATTATCATAAACATAAGAGCAGACCCTCGATGGGGAGAACACTGGGCAGCAAAGAAAATTAGGATGGATTGCCCAGGTTTACATCAGGAGTAGGCGAGCAGCATCCAGCGATGAGGCAGATGTGGACAAGAAGCAGAACTGAGTACGAGATTCCCTTCCCTCCTTCATCCACATGCTGTCCATTTGGGCCGGCTGCTGCATCTACCTGAACCTCTGCTCTGCTGTCAAAGTGTGCCCAGCCCGGCCGCCCTTTGGGGATTAACCTACATGATGTCAGGGCTACGTCTTCTGGCATCCAGTCCTGCCCTGCTCTTGCCTTTGTCCCCCTTGGAGCTTTTTGCTTCAAACTTTGAAGCTAGTTTTTTGTTGGAGTGAACCTGGAATTGCCACACACGAGTAGTCTAACATTCTCAGGCCTGAATGTGACAGGAAAGTAAGTGGTGCTTCTGGACTGAGGTCATGGTGTTACTGCTCTCCTGCCCCCATGAAAATAATCTGCTTTGTTCTGACTTCCATATCTGTCTCTCATGAGTATAGTCTCAGAGATGGGGGCCCAGCTTAATGACCTAAATCAAATCAATAGGGTGAAATAATGTTGAACACATTTCATTCGATATAGGAATATGTTGTTCCCAATCGTTCTCATATTTCTGTTTTCTCTTTTCAGAGATCCACATCTTCTGGACCCAACTCTGGAATATGTGAAGGTAGGAAACCAGGATGTAACATGTCCTTGTGACCCTGTATAATAGATTTCCCATTTCTAACAGTGTTGCCAAATAATGCTGTATCTGACTTGTAGAAAGCTGGTTGGATTGCAACAACGGAGGAAATATGACTCATTCAGACCTTTGGTAAACTTTATAAAAATTCAGAGTTTTTTGTTTTTTTTTAAAGAAAGGTATGGCTCATATATTTAATACCCCCAAAGAGGTCTGGAGTCAGCACCCCATAATCAAACTTATTTTGGCAGTGACATGTAAGAATATTCACACCAAGAGGGATTAAATAGTCGACAAATGATTTTTATGTAGTCAGGTCACATTTTGCCCCCAAATGAGGTCTAGTTAGTTTTACTGGCAGCTGAGTTGTTTCTTAAAAGTTTGGCTTTCAGAGTTTTTTGAGTTTTGGTAGATGAGGAACTGTGGACCTGTGTTTTCCTTCAGTGGCGGACTGAAGGCTCCCTGAGGTTTTATGAGCTATCTTTCCAACAGCTGCCTTTTATTCAGTGGCTACTCTAGGACCTAGAAATAATTTGCTACTTTGCAGTGGGGCTGAACGTCAATGCTTCTGAAAATTCAGATCTTCTAAACAATGTTTTCCTTCTGAGCAGAAAGAAAAGATGTTCTTCACTCCTTCCCTCTGTCCTCTCTCTTTTTGGGGAGTGTGTATGTTTGCTTTTTTTTATTTCATTTTTGAGCTATAATTAAATCAGTTACCTCCCACAGAAGAGAGAAGTCTGATCTGTCATTCCTAGACTTATGGCAGCATATATTATTTTTTAGGAGCAATCACGGCATGCATTGGGATTTAGGCTTTCCTCCTTAGAAGCCACAGTCTGTCTTCGTTATTCCAAGTGGCATCCCTGTTTCAGATCGCTGAGGCCTGTCTCTCTGTTGTGTATTCACACCTTTGCCAAAAGGCTGGCATTTCCTCCGTTAGACCAGAGGACAGATGTTAGAGAAGGGCGCGTCAGTAACATCGCCTGGTCCCTGGAGCAGGTGTAATAATGTTGCAATGGATGTGGATATTGTTTGCCCCTTTCTTACTCCCGAAGGGTGTCTGAGCTGTGCTTTCACTGCAGTGAATGTGTAATCCTAAAGCAGCAGGCCACCACACCAGTGTCTAGTCAGAGCCTTCTAAGTGGTGTGTCTGTGTCCCTCCTAGATGTGTTGCATGTGTTTTGAGGTAGGTTGTACACTGCAAACATTTGGGGGGGGGTGGTTTACAGGCTATGATTTGACTTGACTATAGCATTAAAAAGTGTGCCTCAGGATTGTGGGTGTGTAAATCACAGCAGCCCTGTGAAAACCACTTCATGCCTTGTGTCAGAGGTTGGCTATCTCCTACCACTGGCCTACTAAGGCTGTGTATAGGAAGTATTTCCCTGATTCTTACTTGAGGAACTTGGTTTCTTTTTTATTTTTATAAAAGCCAAATCCTTTTGAATTCTACCATTGAATTCTAAAGTTAAACATAATTTTAGACTAGCCTGTAGTAGTACAGTAGCCCCTTATCTGTGGTTTTAGTTACCTGTAGCCAATCATGGTCCAAAAATACTAAGTGGAAAATGCTAAAGTAAACAATTCGGAAGTTTAAACTGCACACTTTTCTGAGTAGCGTCTTGAACTCTCTCCCTGTCCTGCTCCATTTGCCTGGGACAAACCTCAAACCTTTGGCCAGCGAATCCATGCTGTATATGCTGTCCTCCCATGAGCCACCTAGTAGGTATCTTAATTATCAGCTCAACTGTTGTGATAGTGCGGTGCTTGTGTTCAGGTGACCCTTATTTTACTTAATAATGTGCCCAAAGCAGGAGATAGTGATGCGAAGGAGGCAGAGCATGAAACATGGGAGGACACGTGAACTCTGGTACTACGTGGAGATATTGCAGGTCATATAGGAAAAAACATAGTACAGTGTATATAGGGTTTGATACTGTCTGGTGTCAGGCATTTATAGGGGAGGGTCTTGGAGGGTGTCCCTTGAGGATAAGGGGGGGGATTTATATTATCTAAGCTGCTGCATTCCTTCTGTGGATATTGATTGTTGTGAGATGAGTTGTCAACTGAGAAAGAAACACAGTGATTGTGTGTGTTTTCCATTTATTTCGGATCTCCCGGCCTTCTCTGGACAGTGAGACTTGATTGAACTGTTCTTGGGAGGCTCTGAGTGTTCTTTTCAAGGGCTTGTTGAGGTATTTTGAGAGTCTCTCTTTCCTCCAACCTGAGTTGAATTTAGTCACAGCCTTGTAGATGGTGTGCCTGTGTCCCTCCTGAATGCATCTCGAAATTTTCTTTCTTTCTCCCTTTACCCTCGGTCTAGCGGGATGGCTTGGGAATTTGTTGGGCCAGTGTGGGGTATTTTTGCTTGCCTCCCTGTGCAGTAATGCTCCAATAGCACATTCACAGAGGCCTTGAACCTCAAGGTCCGAAGAAGCCCATGCATCAAAGTTCTTGAGCCAGTCCGAGTCCATTTAGGACTCCTCAGACCTCGTTGTCCTCCGGGCCTAGCTGATGGTACTGTGAAGGCCCATAGGTCAGTGTCATCTGGTACCTCAAGACTACATGGGCTGTAGATAAATCAGAAGAAGTGAGAGAGTTGTAGAAAACTTGGATGTTGTTTGGCCCCTTTTAAACTATTTCTTTCTTGCCCCTCCTACCATTACACTTAATGCCCTTTGGGCATGGAGAAAAGCATGTGACGTATGTTGCTCCATGAAGGAACCTTCTGGCAGTGTAAAAGTCATTGGCCTAAAAAGAAAGAGTTAAGATGCGAAGTTTTTAGGCATTTGTTGTGACCCCAGAATGTAGAGCAGTCTGATCCCTGCTTGAGTCTTACCGGGCGTAGTGTGGCCAACAAATAGCAGACCCCAGGTTGCCCTCTCTGTTTTTAGGTGCTGCTGTCCTCTCATCTGGAGATTTTCTAACCATCTTCACCTGCTTCCTCAATGCCCAGAGAGAAGAGACAGGTCTGGGGTCTCCCTCCTTTGGGGTAGTGGGAGAAAAGGCACCAAGGCTGACCCTGTAGTCCGTGGGGTCAGTGGGAACTTGAGTGTTAGGCAAGGCAGAGCTGGAGAGAGAAATATTCCAAAATTTGATTCTGCCCAGTTTGTATTGTGTCCTCCTAACACCACAGGGTTTGTATATGGCACATTAATGTGGTTTGAAAGGGGACCAGTTTCACAGTTGCTTAGTTACCTCAGTTCTTCCTGGTGTGGAATGGAGGGAAATGTGCAGCTGGGAAACTCCAGGTCAGCTTGGGGGTTCTTTTGTTTTGTTTAGCAGGCCTGCCTCCTGCTGGGCCTCCCGCAGGCACTTCAAACCCACAGGCTTGATTTGACTTAAATATGACTAGAAAATATATAGCAGATCTACAGTCGCCCAGGATTTTGGAATCTCATTCCTTATTCCTCCATGTTTCTGCCTCTAATTCTGGTCCTGGAGAGGAGAGTTTGTTTTTGTTTTTGTTTTTAAATTTTATTTACCAAGAACATGTATTGGTACATTGTATACATAGTGCTCACATTCATCATAGTCAGTTTGTACCTGTACATGATATATCGTGGTTTCTACTCTTCTTCCCCATTTCTCCCTTCCATGCTCCCTCCCTTCCCTATTTACAGTAACTTTATTTACATTTTTCCATCAGAGTTTGTTCTTTGTTTTTCTACTTCTTCCTTGTTTTCTTAGCTCTCGCCTCTCATAATTTTTTCCCATAACGGCTCAAAACACGATCATCTCAAAGGTCTGAATTTCCCTGTTTTGTGTAATCATGGGTTCTTATCTGTAATGAAATAGAACTGTTCCTTTCACTACATCTGAAGGAAACCATTTCTTCCAGACGGGGAAGCAGAAACCTCCACAGTGACCCCACCTTCCTCTGTGCCTACCTTGTAGCTACTTACTGAGTTAGTGGTGCAGGGCTTTGGAATTTTCCTCTGCGTACCTAGCATACCTTATCCTAGATAAAACCATGCTTTTTTTTTCCAGTAGGAAGAAACAGCTTTTAGAGGCAGTAGCCTAGGACTAATTGTGAAACAGAAGTTTTTCTTTTTTTCTTTTTTTCTTTTTTTTTTCAGTTGGGTGTTGGGAATTAAACTCAGGGCCTTGTGCTTGCCAGGCAAGTGCTCTACTCCTTGAGCTAAATTCCCAGCCCCAGAACTTTATCTTTTGAGTTGCTTTACCTACTTTCTGCGCTCATTGGGTTTTGTCATATTTTTACCCCCATTGAAATGTATTTATTCTGTGTTCAGTTTCTTAGACCTGTATCAGGTGGTCGATTAGAAAAGTTGATAAAATAGTTGTGTTAACATGCTAATAATGCATATAACTCAATGTGTTGCCTTTCCCAGGTGATGGTCTAGCAGAGACTCCAAATTACACATACCATGAGTGTCTCCAGGGAGGAGAGCTGGTCCCGCACCGTCTCTGATGGGCAGTGTGACCTTGCACTTACCTACCACCTTCTCTATGATTTCTATCTTTTTCACAACTACAAAACCTTGTTCCTTTTAGCTTAACATTTTTAAGAATCTCTATGCCCGTGATAGGCCAGAAGGGAAGACATTTTAGCAAGCGGTAAAAGGAGTTATTTATGCTGTCACTCTTGATCATAAAATCGTCATATTGACTGGACCAAGGGTGACATTTTTTCGTTGTACCTCAGACATTAAGACCAAGGACCTGATGGGTAATCGTCCACTTGTGATGTTGCCTTACCTGTATTATTTGCTCTGTGACTCACTATATTTCACTGTGTAACCTCCTTTTTGAACCTGTGAGACTTACTTTTATTTTCACTCTTTTATCATTTCTTTCATTGAGCAGCTACTTTAAGCTTCAGGAGTTGCCCTTACTGCCACCTGTCTCTTTCCCCTTTATACATATCTTTCTTTGATGCTGAAGAACAGTTTCTTTTAGTCTCCTCACATACAGGCCTACAGTTACTTTAGTAAAGAGTCTCTTTTCTGGGAGTGATATAGAGTGTATTTTTTTTAGGTGGAAGTAATTGACATGGGCAGAGCTGGGTGATCTTTCTTCTCTGTTTTTTCTAGGTTTTCCATTTTAAAATAAATTATCCTTAAGAAAGATAAATTGAAAAATTTAGCAAAGTGGAAAAGAAAATTTGGAAGGCCTGTGTTTTCAAATTAGTGGTGAGGAGGCAAGTGCTTTTTGGTGGGCAGGCTGTAAACAGCATAATGCAGCCCTGTAGACAAAGGCCTGCTCTCCAGGCGACAGGGTGAGGAAGTGTCGGACAGAATGCAGCCTTTGTTCCTGCTAGATTCCTAGGGAACAAATATCCTCTTTCTTTTGCAGTCATCCCTGGTGTCCCTGAGCTGGCTTTGCAGGTTAGGAGAAGAAAGGACAAGACTGGAAGTGCTCTCCTGAGCCGGGCCAGAGCCCTTCCGCTTCCTCCTCCCCCATGCAGATGAGCCCAGGGAGGCTTAAAAAGCTGTCCTTTGTGGGGCTGACACTCTGAAAATCCTCCTTCCCAGAGGGTCTTCTAAGACTGGAGACGTCAGTCTGTCCACAGCTCGGATCTCAGCAAGGCCATTTCCTGCATTCTGCTAGGAACACATTAGGTCACCCACCAGATTAAAAGAAAAGTAATTATGCGAATTCCAGCACAAGAATGAGTGCCCTGGCTGTCGGGGACCTCACTGAGAGAGGAGGCAGTGTGACTTCAGGTCCCTTTTTGTGCTCAACATGGCTGCAGCCATGGTCACGGTTAAATAGCTAGCTGTCTTTGAGGAAAGCCTTTTATTCCAGCAGGAAAACAGGCCAGTCTGCTCTGAATTAGCCCGCTAACAAAGTCATGAAAGGGACTTATGGAAACAATAGCATGCTGTACATTCCATGAGATTTTAGCAAATTATAAGAACCGAATAATGGCCCGATTGGCTGGCTCTGCAGGTTTTTGCCTGAGTGTGCACATCCACAGAGCCAGCGCCATCCCCTGTGGGACCAGGGATCAAGCTCTGCCAGCAGTAAATGTGAAGCAGCCCTGGCTCGCTCGGGGCCCACACTCAGAGGAGCAAGAGGGAGGAGCTCCCGCCTAGCTTCACCCGCGCTGCCCCCGGAGCCTTCTCTGCAGATATTCTTGGGAGGTTTGGTGTTACTATGGTTTTAGAAAATTGCTGAGGCAGGGTGAGAAGACAGAAAAATAGGGATGGCCAGTCCTTCATTCAGTGGAATCTTATTATTCTTCAGATCTGTGAAAATGTGACCACTTATACAAAGTAAAACTTTATCATAAAATATACATCCACATGCTCACTTCGGTAGCACGTATACTAAAAATATACATCCATAGGAAAGTCTGCATGTACATGTTTATAGTGATGTTAGTGATCATTGATAAAAACTGGAAACAAACCAAGTGTCCTACAGCTGATGAATAAACTCCAGGGCACCCACATGATGACATACTATTCAGCCATAAATAGGAGCAGACTATTGAAACACACAAAACTGTGGGTGAATCCCAAATGAATTATGCTGAGTGAAAGTAAATAATATCAAAAGGCTACAAACTATAATTATATTTGTATGACCTTGTGGAAAAAGGCAAAACTTAGTGATGGAAGACAAATTAGTGGTTGAAAGTGGATAGGAGAAGAGGTTCTCTGCTAAAGGGAGTCTTTTGGGATGATAGAAATAGCTTGATTGTGGTGGTGGTTACCCAACTGGTCATTTGTCAGAGCTCATAGAATGGTGCTAAAAAGGGTGATGCTTACTGAATGTATATTAAACTCAATAAATCTGACCTTTAAAAGCAAGTTAAAACCTTGCTTCCTAGTCCTTATTCACTAGCTCCTCAGTGGGGGAAGTTTTCAGTCCTGAGATGGGCAGATGGAGAGTGTGGGGTACTTACAGATCTTTTTCTGTATCAGCTCGTTCAGCACATATTTTTGAGCCTCCACCCTGAGCTTGTAATTGTTCAGTCAAGTCAGACCAGGTGGGAAGAAGGTGCTATCGAGAGCCCTAACTAAGACAGTGGCAGCAGGAATGGAAAGACCAGGTGTCCAGAGACCTTTCAGAAAGAGAATTAAGACCATTTTATTAGGCAAGATGACAGATCCTGGCAGGGCTCGAACAGAGCAGGTAGGGAGAGGAAGCGGGGCAGTGCCAGAGCATACTAGTGCCTGGTATTTTGCCAAAGCCGGTCAGCCCTTTAGAGAGGAAAGAGTTCCATGTGGGATTCTTATGACCGTGAGGACAGTAAATGAATTCATGAGCATTTGAAGATTTTAGGCCTGGGGGATGAACAAACTATAGCCCAAGACTAGGTATGACCCACTGCCTGTTTTTGTATGGCCCACCAGGTTAAAATAGATTTTATATTTAAAAAAAATTTTTTTTTTAATTAAAAGTGACAAAATTATACAAAATTCAAATTTGGATGTGTACACATACAGTTTGGCTGGAACACAGCTAGCCCTGTGCATGTGTAGATTGCCTGTGGCTGCATTGGCACTGTGATGGTGGCTTGAGCAGTTGTGACAGTGTGGCCCACAAAACCTAACAGAACCCTTAACAGAAAAGTTTTTCTGGCCTCTGCTCCAGACTGATTGTGCCTCCACCCTTTGTGTTTTGCCTCCCCAATGATATATAGCTGCTTTTCAAAAAATTTTTGTCTTCTCATGCTGATGCTTCCACAATGGCACCTTGCGTCACCTATTATATCTCACATCACCTAACGCCAACTTTATCTTGCCTAACGACCCAGAGATGAGTCTCTGCGCAAGGCTTACGACCTTGCTCAATCACAGACACAGTGTTGTTGTAACACAGGCAGAATCCAGATGCCTCTCAGCATCTCGTGGGGCAGACCCGTCGGCTCCGAGCAGCATCTCTCTGCTGATCTGGTCAGTTCTGGCTTCTGCTCTGCTGGATGAAGAAGTGTGGGTGTACAGTGTGGATGCTTGGACCCCAACTGCTCCTGCCTGGCCCCTACCCAGATGATGCCTGAGGTCAAACATTGCCCTGCCAGTGCCACCCAAGACGAGTTTTCTCATGTCCTGAGTCAGAAAGGAGTGAATTCTGCCTGGGTCTTCTGAACTTGATGGTTTAAGAAAAGGTCGGACTTTCTGGAGGTGCTCGAAGGAGCCTGGTCTGCCTAGTGAGTGGAATGAGGCAAATAAACATTCTGGGTGAATTTCATGTTGCTCTGCAGGCTTCAGCCTTGAAGCTGAGGCATCGCTCTCCCTGACTTAAGGAAGACAGTTCATCTGAGACAAAATCATGGGAAACTAACAGACTAGCCAGAATTGAAGCTGAGGCTTCTGACTGGACTGGAAATCAGGGTGGCCCCTCTCCTGCCATCCCCCTTACTCTCTGTGCACCACCATCCGGCCTTCCCTGCCGCCCTGGGCCTTTGGTTTTCTCTACACGTGAAAGGTTCTTCTGAGGCAGAACAACTGAGTGGTTTGAAGCAGGTACTAGAATGTGAGTCCTATGGGCAAAGACCTTTCCTTGCCCTCTTAATAAATATTTAGTTACTGAGTGACTACATACAACCAGATGCAAAAGGCATTTAAATTGAGGGAAATGGGAATGAGGTTGTTTCAAAGATTTTTGTGTTTCCTCAGGCAAGTAACATGGCCATCTCTAAGAATTTTCAAGAAACTCTTCTGTGTTTTTATTCTAAGACAGCTAGGAGGTTTCCATGCCTAACCTCGGTCTACCTTCTGTTGCCAACTTGATGCAGCGTAAAAATGGTGGCATCACTGTTGTCCCCTTAAATACTGACATGCAGGCTGACATATACTCTGTTTTTAGACGTATAGTTCTGGCATGTTCTGTGACTCTTATCTATTCCTTAGGAGATCTTGTTATCAACTATAGGGACCCATTAATTCCTCCACAAAATGAGGTCAGGATTTTTAGTGCTGAAATCATTTGCTGTTAAACTCTGCCCCCTAGTGGTTACCAATGTCTGAACAGTGCATTTGACGACAATATAGTTTCTGACTGTTCTGGGAGCTTTTACTATTACTTATAATTACACACCGTGATGTTATAGTTTGACTTCAGGAAGAAGGGCTGTATTTACAATATATTAAAAGGCACGTGGTTTTGTTGGTATCATATAAGGCAGGTTACAATTGTCACAGCGTTTACTATCAGAATTGTCTAATGTTCTAGAACAAAGCTCTAAAATGCTGCCGCCTGTGTAGATTTTGGGGGAGGGGGCTGGTATTACATGTGGTAACCAAGAAGTTTCCTGGAAGAACTTGTATTTGAATTGTGATTTGACAGAGGGTGGGGAGCACCAATAACGAGCATCTTGCCAGGAAGGAAGCTGGCGTTAGGTGAAGCAGAAGACTGATACACACACTTGAGATTGTGGAGGAAGACCCCACATCTGGGGTATGATGTATACAGGGTGGACTGGAGCCAGAGAGGGCATCAGGAGTCAGAGGAAACAGCAGACACTCTCATATTCCTTGAATGCAGAAAGAGTGAGGAAGCTGCAAGCATTCTTAAGAAATTCTGAGGTGATCATTTTGTTAAAAGGACAAAAACACAGCACTTGGGGAGAATTTCTATTTATTGTCAAAATAAGATAAAACTATGTATTGCTTTGCAACCTGCTTTTTTCACTACATACCATTCCATGTTAAATATATGGGCCCACCTCCTTCTTATTTTCGAATGGCTATCTGGTACAGGACAAGCATTCCTAATCCAAAAATCTGGAATCCAAAATGCTTCAAATTTTGAAACTTTTTGAACAACAGCTTGATGCCACAAATGAAACATTCCTTACCTGGAAACCTTGTTTCATGCACAAAGTAATTAAAATATTGTATAAATTACCTTCCAGCCGTATGAATAAGGTATATATGAAATACGAATGGATTTAGTGTTTTAGTCTTTGAGTCCATCCCCAAGATATCTCATTATGTATATGTAGATATTCTGAAATAAAATATGAAATCTAGAACACTTCAGCATTTCAGATAAGAGATGCTCAACCTATATTATATGATAGGAAATTCAGTTAAATTTACCTAGTTTCTTACTACCATTTGGGTTTTTCTAGTGTTCGGTTAAAAGCAGTTTTGCAGTTAATACTTAGTCATTTAACAATGTCTAGTAAGCATCCACCATATTCCGGTCACTGTTCTCTGGACTGAAGATTCAACATGGAACAAATTAGTGTCCCTGCTTCTGTTCTGGGGGTGACAAAGGGGCAAGACAGGAAGAAAGACCACCAAGTCAATCACATTAGGTCATGTTGAGTGCTAACCAGAAAAGACTCATCAGGATGAAGAACTATGAGATACTGGGGTATAGGACCATTAAACTTTAGATAGAGTGGCTAGAGAAAGCCTCACTAAGAATGTGGCTTTTGAGTGGAGGTGCAAGTCAACTGTGATGTCTAAGCGGAGAAGGCAAGGTAGCAAGGGCACAGGTATAAAGTCAAAGCCTGCATCTTCCATAGAGGAACAGAGAGGCCAAAGATTGAAAGAAGGAAACTTGAGCTGATGCTAGCTAGAGTGGTAGAGGCTGAAGTAAGAGAGTAACGAAGGGGACAAGTCAGGATGTATGGGGCTTGCGCTTTAATACTTTTGGGGTGAGATGGGGAGCTGTTCTAAGTTCAGTTTGGCTTCCATATTGCTAGTAGTCTGCAGGGCACAAAGGCAGAAGCAGAGAGACCAGTTGGGAGGTCATTGTGGTTGTCCAGAGAAGAGGTGATGGTTTGGACCTGCAGTAGCAGAGAGGATAGTGAAGAAGGGGGATTAGATGTACAACATGAAAGCCAAGCTATCAGGATTTCCTGTTGTGTAGGATGTGGGGTGAGAGAAGAGAGCAATCAAGCGTAAGACTGGAAGGATGGTGGTGCTGTCAGCTGAGATGGCCCCATGTGCATTTCTGCAAGGATTTCCGTTAAGATAAAAACCTAGAAGTAGAATGATTAAGTGTTGGGTAATAAATAGGTCAAAATAAATTTCCTAGCAACTAAGAGGGTTTTCCTTGTTGATTCTTGTTTTTTCACATTTCTCTCAGTTTACAAATTTTCTCTTAATAGTGTTTGTATAATACATTTACTTATGAAAATAAAAACACTCCTCTATTTTTATATCTCAGTTTTCTTCCTAAGTATAATGCTGAAAATGAGTGGTTCAAGCAAAATTATCTGAAACAAAGATCTTAAATATATTAGAGAAGAATTCTTAAACTCTTTGGTCTCAAGATCTCTATGCATTCTTCAAAGAAAAAGTAAAAAAATTTTAGTAGGGTATAGCTATTTATATTCATCATATTAGCAATTTAAATGGGGAATCTTTAAAATAGTCTAGTTCATTTTTATTTAATAAACATGTGTGTTTAATGTATTTAAACCATTCAAAACCAACAACTTGTTATACATAAGTAAATATAAGTGGCATATTTTTCTAAAGATAATTCTTTTCCAAGACAAAACAAAGTTTAGTGGTGTCTTAGTTACTTTTCTTGTTACTGAGATGCAATACCCAACGCCCACAAATTAAAGGAGGAAAGGTTTATTTCAGCTCAGAGTTTGTAGAGTTTTCAGTCCATGGTCAGCTGGCTCCAAGGCAAGGTGGCATGGCAGAGGGGCATCGCCAAGGAGAAGTAGTTCATGGTGTGACAGGCAGAAGGCAGTGAGCAGCAAATAGCCAACAGCCAACCTGTGTTTCCCTTTTATCCCTTCCAGGCTACCAGCCTTTTGGGTGGTGCCACCCAGAACTATGCTAATTCCAATTAGCTGAATTCCAATGCTAATTTAGTACTATATGTCCTTACTTAATCATATCACATGCCCTAGATCCAGCCAGCTCCAAAAAGCCCCACCTATAAGCACATGAGACTTTGGGAGACATCTAGATATAACCCATAACAAGTAGTAAGAATGGCGTTGTTTGACATTTTTGCAAGTCTCTTTTGTGTCTGGCCTATTAGAACACAGCTTGATTCTTGTATCTTCATTAGTATTCAGTCTGCTGTGTTATGTTGTTTTGGTTGAACTCTGAAGAACACCTGGTCTAACAGATATTTAGTTCAAAAAGGGAGAAGTATTTTAATGGCTCTTTTCAGATAATTATGGGTATTCGTTGATACTAGGCTAGAACTCAACATATGGTAGTCTCTTACAGGTTAATTGCAGTGTGGAATCTGAAAACACACCAATGACTGTTTTTTACTTTGCTCCTTTAAAATCTATTGGACTGTCTTGCAGTTGGAGTGGATCACTTGTGCATGATTTTGTACCCATGATGCATGTGGTCATTTGAAAAATACTGGTTTAATAAGTTATTTAGATCTTCTCAACATATTTCACTGTATAATAGCAAAAACTCAGATGTATTAATATCACCTCTGATCTCATCAGAAAAGTCATCAAAGCCCTGGAAAGCTGTCAAACTCCTGACAGCGAATACAAGTTTCCCAAAACTCTAATTTTCACTTGAAAGTTCAGATTTTATCATTGCCGACAAATAGTGTCAGTTGTTTTTCTTGAAGTAACAGGCCCACTTTGTTCTTTTATTTTCCAGAAATTGTCAAATGAATACCCAAGTGTAAAGAACCATAATTTGCCAGATATTCTTTGAAGTAAAAATGGTTTTCCATGAGAGATCAGCTAGTTCAACTCACAAGGCAGTTGCATCTCTTTTCCCTGGAGCAGCCACAGTCCCCTGGTGTGTGGCCCGGACACTCCTGCATGCTGCCCTCATCACACAGAGTGCTGCAGCCCGTGGGGATCTTTGTATGCTGTGGGCCCAGGAAGGTCAGCATGTAGTGTCTGCTAAGGCCGTGTGGTGTCTGCTTTGCTCTCTGCTAAGGCAGCAGCATCATCACCCATCATGGTTTTTGCAGTATCAGTATAAACGTCAACCCAGTGTAATGGGCAAAAAAGGTCTCACTATTATTATGAAAATAAGTTTTAGTCTCTCGGGCTCCTCGAAGACCCCCCCTCCAGGCCTGCGGCCCACACTGAGCACCAGGGTACTAGGGCGTCCCCTGCTACTCAGTTACTCAAGCTGTGGAAATACTTAAAACACAAAGACCTCCTGCTGTCGAAATACTACTTTTTTTTCTCTTACTAAGTATTTTTTAGCTCAGCTTACCCAGCAGTTGAATACCCACTAAAGACCCTGATAATTAGTATAGAAGACATTAAAATGTTATTTGAAAATAAGATAAAAATTGAGAAGCTATCCTAGAAGTCAGGGCCTGCACTTGTGGGCCTGCTCCTTACAGCTGAGTGGATTGGGAAACCTCAGTAAACTCACTCTGCGTAACGCAACTGAGTTGTTCGTCACACACTGTAAAGAGCTGGGCCAGAAGCGCTTGCTGTTCTGCTCTAACTGCTTTGTATTAAAACTGTGAAATCCTGCAGCTCAGTGGGGCCAAGGCCTGATTGACGGCAAAGATGCTCTGTTTGGATGTACAAGTGCAGCGAAGGGATAGATTCATTTAGGGATAAATTGGCTGGGGGCAGGCTGGAAATGAGCATTCTCCCCCTCCTTGAGCTCTTATTAATTGCCGCAGCATTGGCTCGCTCTGTGCGCCCAGCGTGGATGAGCTGGCGGAGCTCCAGCCCGTCCGTCCTTATGTGAATGAAGATAAGGATGTGTCAGACCCTGGGAATGAGAACATGCTGTTTCGCCCTTCGAGGCAATTTCCTTTCGAGCCCCAGCTCTCTCCAGATGGCATCTAATTGTTTCTTGAATGACCTCAGTGTCCAGGCTGCAGGAACCTGGTCTGAGAGGCCATTTCACATATTTATTAGCCTGTGGATGAGCACTTACTCCATAAAGCCCCTATTCACACACTCAAAAGAGCCTTCTGTGCCGAAGAAATGATGAAGCTGATGGACTACTTCCTGTGACTGCCGGCTTCTGGTCGGATTTGTATTTATTCCCAGGCCCAGGTGGGTGTTTCAGGAAGGGGTCTGTGTGCCACACCTGAGTCCTTTCTGCCTGGGCCCCTCCTGTCAGGTCCTTTTATCTCCCGGTGCCAGGAGTAGCCGAACAGAGCACAGCGCAGCACAGCATTATGGGAGCCTCTCCCAGCTTGTTCACGGGTTGAGGGAAGAAGGTGCTGGGCTGAAGTGAGAACCTGTCTTAATCCAGCCAGTGTATGGCAATGCTGATTCACCCGTGAGGAGCAAAACTTCGGGGTAGCACCACATGTCTCATGCCTGTATGATTCTTCTTCTGTTTTTGTTTTGTTTTTTTCCTACACTGAGTGTTGAACCCCAGGCCTTCCAGCTGAGCTACATCCCCAGCCCACATTTCATTTTTTGAAACAGGGTCTTGCCAAGTTGCTAAATTGCTCGAGCTGGCTTGAATTTAGAATCCTCCTGCCTCAGCCTCCCAGGATTCTGGTATTATGGGCATGTGCTACCATGTCTAGCTTCCTGTGTGGTTCTTAGCTATGAGGGAGCGTGTGTCCCCTCACATAGTTCTTAACTGTTTACATGATGAATATGAGCTATGTCTCAATTCGGCATAGCGGTGCAAACCTGTAATCCCAGCTCACGGGGAGGCTGAGGCAGGAGGATCACAAGTTTGAATGCCGACTGAGCAACTTGGTGACACCCTGTCTCAAAATAAAAACATAAATGATTTTTTTTTTAGAAAAGAATAGGGGAAATATATAGTTGAGTGAAGAGGCCCTGAGTTTAATCTTTAGTACCAGAAAAAAAAATCTTGAGAAGCATGCATATGTATACCTATTGTGTACCTTACTTGCAAGGTGTTCGTAGACCCCAGATTGAGAATCTCTCTGGCAGCTGCTTCTCCACATGTTCTCTGGGTGTTCAGGTGTCCTGCCAGGCGTCGTGCTGCTGACAATGAGCAAGACGTGATTTCCAAGGCCAAGGAGGCAAGGTCACCAGGCATTTTAGTGAGTACTTCTATAGCCAGACACGGAAAGCAGGAATGGAGCCGGGCTCTCAGCAGGTGAATAGACAGTAGCCGAGGGAGCCGGAAGACACGACAGGGCTGCACAGACTGAGCACCAGGGCCGCTGAGCTCCTAAGAGAAAATGTGGGGAATGTGTGCATGAACTTGGGGATGATGTAACTTTCCTTTATGTTGCCCTCTGGGTGATCTCACCCAGTAGGGTCCACCCGGCCTCAGTAAGGGACTTTGTCAGCTAGTGCCTCTGCCTAAGATCCTGTGGTTTTCCGGCCCACAGGATAGGCTTTTGGAAACATGCTCCAGGAGCTCAGGGCTGTGCTGTTGCCTGGTTCATAGTTCCCCAAGTCTGGGTGTGAGAGCAAAGCTCGTAGCAACACCCAGTGGCACAGACATTCCAATTCCGTGAAGCCCTCTTTTTGCTAGAGGCAAATTCATGCCTTCTTTTTCCTGGAAAACTCAAGACAATTCAGTTCTTTCATGGAAGTTCCTGGAGTAGGCTAGGAAATACCATTAATTTGCACCTGCTGCTGACACATCAGGGCACAACCCTACTATTAATAGACATGTGATGTACATGTTTTCTTGTAACATCGGTTCATCGGTTTCTTTCTAGAATTTCTCAGCTATAGCTGTCATGTACACTTGGAGCCCAACACACAGTGTGTTACATCTTGATCTTGAGTTTTAATCTCACTATGACAAGAAGAACCTATAAAATCAAACATGATGTAGGAAACCTACCACTGGGAATTGCGTGGGTGGAGTAGCCTGTCAGTGACCCCTTATAAGAAGGAAAAAACATTTTAGAACTCAGTTTCTTGTGTCTGCTTCTCTCGACACATTGGCTTCATGCTGTCAGACCAGCTTCTCTGTGCAGGGGGCACATGGTCCAGGTTACTCTAGGCTGGTAGTCTGAAGCTTATGGTCTAAGGGGAAAGAGATTCTTTCCCTCACTTCTAGTTTGAAAATCCCAAAGAAACTGTTGGTTGGTCTCGTGTCAAGTCACTCAGTGGTATTCTGACTGACTCACAGGTCCATTACAAGGATGAATACACATGCTATTCAGTAAAGCTTTTAAATATGTCACCATCTCTTATTAATACCATTTCCTCCAGAACTTTCAGAATCTCTACTTTTACTAATTAACACTATCTACTTATCTAGAGAGAGAGAGAGGGAGAGGGAGAGAGGGAGAGTGTGTGTGTGTAATGTTGGCACATGAATGCTAGGTTTTGCAGAAATTCTTTCTTTTTTGTTTGATTTTTTTTTTTTAATCTTTCCAAGTCCTATGCCTCAACTGGCCTACTCTCCCTCCTGGTTTATTTATGCACTGGATACCCACTGCCTCACAGTTTAATTTCAGATCCACCACTGTTACGGAAGGCTTGTGGGTGGGGCCCCTTAGAGCCCTGGGATCTACAGTCTGGCCTTAAAAAGATATGCCACATCCAGTATCATAAGTGGCCCAGCCCTGAGCCCTGGCATTCCTGGAGAATTATCCAAGTCACTTCCTGCTGCTGACCCTAGTATCTCTCCCTTCCTCCACCCAGCCCTGCCACCGTCAAGGCCAGTGGTGTATTGTCCTTTGAACCACTGGCAGAAGGAAACGGTTGTTCCCCATCTTTGGCACCAAGGGGCAGATGTTGATCCTCTGAATGTTACTTGTGCTTGACAGCAGTCGAGGAACTGAAGAAGCTGGCCGGTGATCAATGCTGTCTTTTCCACGCACAGAACTCTTTGAGTCAGTCTTTTCCTGTAAAGAAACAAACATAGGTCATGTCTCCACGTATGACGGGGTGGCACCTTAGCCCCCCAGTCAGCACCTGTGGACTGAGGCTTTGCTGCCTCCTGTTCTCAGATTCTGACACCAGTGTCCGTCTCCGTGTGCCCTGCCCTTTCCTGTCAGTGAGGAGCTATCTAGCGTCTCTGACTGGGGATATTGCAGATCAGCCTAGCTGTCTGTTGCTGAGAATATCTGTCATTTGGTTGGAACAAAGTCTGCCTTTTGGATTTGCACGAGATAAGGCCCTCCTGGCAACCAGGTGCAAGCCATCCTTCCATTACCACGTCAGATAAAGCCAGGTTGTTTTTATTCGTTGTTCTCTTAATTATTAACTCTGAGAACTGTTTGGCAGGTGTAAAATGGAGTTGGTACTACCCATCTGCTAGTGTGAGTGTTAAATGGGACACTATGGTAAGATTCTCTCCAGAAATGCTGGCCCTTGGGGACTGTGCACACAGGTAGGTGAGGCAGAAAGACATCTGTGGCTGCTACATATTCCTGAATATATCCCCAAAGTCCGTGATTGTGGAGGGGTTGCGCAGAGTCAAACTTGTAAATATTCTGCGTTTACTATTACATGTAAACCACCAGCTGTGTGATGGGCTTCCCTCCTCTCAGGTGGTTAAAGCCACTCCACAGCTGTAAGGAGCCGTGACTCACGCTGCCTCAAAGTCGCCTGTCTCCTTTTCCAAACCCAGCCCTGCCAAGTCAAGTTATGTCCAGGGTAATGAGCATAGAGCCTTATTTGTTCCCAGTCACATCCGTGACCACCAGGGTATTTTCCTCACTTCCCTTCCGCTGGCCACTGAAAGTCTTTCTGAATGAGTAGGGATTTTGCTGTCACATAGGTCATTGAGAATGACCCTCTCCTCACTGAACAGATATTCCCATAAGAGTTTATATATGATTTCTAGTGGCTTCTGGAGGTCTCACTCCTCCCTCAAGTTATGAACTCATAGTCTTAACTGATTCTCATAGTTATTTTTGCAGGATGCAGAAGTAGTTGGTACGCTGATCAGGTGACAGTGCCCATAATTAGTTTCTGACCACGGAAAAAGGACATTTTCAAATTGGAATATTTAGTTCATTTGGTTAGAATTTGCCAGACAAGAGAGAAGGGATTAACAAGACCATTTCTGTCAAGCAGGAGTGGGTAGGATCAGCCCTGACCACACTTGCCCACTTATGCTCACCCCAACCCTGCCCCAGCCAGTCAGCCCTCCCTGCGCTCCTTGTGGGCTGGTTGTTCGTCTCAGACACTTGACAGCCCTTCTATGTGAGTTGGCGGCTGGGGAAGAATGCACTGTAATGCTGGTGGATTCCTATCATTAGGGGCTTGAGGTACAGGCAGGAAGCAGGGCTCGGGAGCACAGACAGACAGTTTGGGGAAAAGGTAGTATCACAGGTGCTGTGTCAGACATGGCTGTAGCTCTGTTTCTAGAAATAGTTGGTATTAGAAACCTAGTAACATGGACAATGAAGTATGGAGTTTGGTATGTGGGCGGTGGTTCTCTGGGAACTTTAAACACAAGAGGAATATCTATTCCCTGAGCAAGAACCACCTGGCCTGGAGGACTAGATAAGGAGTTGGAGGAGGGAGCGTCCGGCAGTGCATCCATCAGCACGTAGGCTGAGTCTCATTCTGCAGCCAGCTTGGCACAAGGGCATTGGGAAGGGAGGGGTGCCACCCAGACCCCATGGAGGGCACCCACAGGATTCCAGTCAGATTGGCTTGGACAGCAGGGGTACAGGAAGAACAGCAGTTGTGGGCGGCCCGCGGAGCCCCATCCCCACCTTGGGCCGTGTGGGCAGTTGCCGTGGATACACATGCTGCGCATTAGCACAAACAACTCCTAAAATGACGAAGACTCTGCACTGCAAGATCATCTGAGACATCTGAGCAAGTGTGATTAAAACCATATGTGTAATTTTAACATGCAATTTTTCTTAAATTTAAGACCTAAAATATATTTTAAGGCTGCAGCCTCTTAAAACATCTCATTAATCCCTGGTTTTAAAGATGCAGGGGTCCCCTAAGCTCCAGTTGGAGCCAGTCAGTGGTTCAAGGCATGGGTGACGGCCCACCCTCTTCTCACAAGGATATTGGTCCTGTAGCCCAGTAGGAGCAGTGGGGGGAGAAGGGCTTGGCTGTCCCTTTGCTCCAAAGGTCAGGAAATGCATATTTGCTGAGTGCCTGCTGTGTGTTGGGTGTCGGGCCCGGTATATGTTATCTCTCTCGATGCCCACGATATCCTGGTAAATTTGGGGAGCAGCCTGAGGCTCAGAGAGGTTAAATAATTTCCCCAGTCACCTGGCTAGCTAGTGGCGCAGTGAAGACTTGAACCCACCCTGAATCCTACCTCTAGGGCGTGTTCCAAAGCCACTTTAGAGACATGCAGATATTGGTGTTGCAGCTCAGTTTCAGAAATGCCATGTTGCAGAAGAGCTCACGAGAGGGAGAACGAATGGCTTAGAGAGAGGAGAGCACACAGCTGCTCTGGCCAGTGTGGCTTCTTAGCCCATTTCCACAGCACTCTGCACGGGAGGCGCCTCTGCAGAGCTGCAGTGATCACTGCCTGTCAGCTGCTTTTGTAGCTCACACTTATCAAAAGTGGGAGGAAGGGAAAGAGCAAAGTGTACAGCAGAGAAAACCTAGGAGCTGAGATGACAGAAATAAATGATTGCTCTGGGCGTGATGCCTACATAGTAAGTGCAGAATGGAAGGAAGCTTAGGAAGTAGATGGTGAATTATCTTGGATGGGTCAGGCTCCTAGGGGTGTGCAAATGGGCTTCAGGGGATGTAGGAATTCCCTAAAATTTTATGGATTGCATTATCATTCTGTGCCTTTTGCTGTGGGAGGGTGATCCATGGCTTTCTGCTCATAGGACCCAAGAGTGCTGAGTCTGCTGTTTGAGAAGATGGGATTATATCCTGGTATGTTCTTCTATTTTTACCTTAATGCTGAAAACTACAACGGTGAGCTTGTATACTATAGGATTTCTGAGGTAACGCCAGGAAATAGGTGGTAGTGATGGAAGAGTACACAGGGTAGAATTGTATGTGTTAATGTAAGAAAGCAAAATCAGGGCTGGGTACCTAATTTTGCTTCACATTATTTGATGACACAATTTTAGTATCTACCTAGTTAGAGAAACAGAAATTCGTAGGAGGAGAGGGGAAGGGCATGAGGCCCAGGAAAGAGAAGTCTGTTTGTGAAGACTGTACTTAGTCTCTTTGTGTGCTGGGCAGATCAATACTGCTTCCAGAGAGAGACCATTTAACAGCCATATTCTTTCATCCCCTTGAGGAATCTGGGGAAGCTGTCAGACAAGATGTGTGTAGCAGATACTCCTAAATGCACTGCCCGTGCTCACCAGGGCAAGCAAACATCTTGTCCGCAGCAAGGCCCAGAGTGGCCCAAGAGCTCAGTGCACGTTCCTTGCCCTCCTACCCACCAAGTCCAGTCTGCAGTCCCACTTGGATCAGGAATAAATCACATTTGCATATGGGAAAGTGTATTGGACTGTCTTTGGCAGCTTCTGCTGTAGCATCTGGCTTGAAGCGGAGGCAGCCTCTTTTCCAAAGCAGACCCCTTCTCTTCACCGGCGTCACGGCTCTGTTCCCCTAGACCCTGTGGCTCTCAGTGTCTGAGGGTGTGTCTGAGAGGCCCCTGAGCTCCTTCTGAATCTCTTGACCTGTAAGGGGGTGACATTCCTGTAAACCCATCATAGGTTAAAATGTCAGAGTTGGAGATATAGCTCAGTGGTAGAGCACGTGCCCAGCATGCATGAAGTCCTGGGTTTGATCTCCAATAACGCACACACACAAAAAATAATTCCTAGATTGAAAATGCATTTAATACTCTGAACCTACTGAAAACCATAGCTTCACATAGTCTACCTTAAAATGTGCTCAGAACACTTACATCAGCCTGTCACTCATTGGGCACAATCACAAAGCCTATTTTATAAGGAAGTGTGGAATGTCTCACATAATTTATTGAGTACTGCACTGAATGTGAAAATCAGAATGGTTGTATAGGTTCACTTTTGAGCAGTCATGAAGTTGGGCAGTATCTGTGCTTGTTTAGGATCAGGCTGACCACACGGCTGGTGTCCGGGGACGCCTTGGAAAGCAGGGTTTCTGATAAGCCTGGCTCTTCCCTCCCAGGGCTTCCTGGCCCTTGCCACAGGGCTCTTTAGGGAGCTGAGCCTGCAGAAGGTGTCCGCGCTGCTGCCAGGCAGGCGAGGTCTCGTTACCTTGCCCTTCTCTGTGGGACACCAGGAGAAGCAGAGCTGCTTTTCTTGACCTTCCTCCTGAGCTCATTAAAGATGCCTTTGTTCAGTAAGAGCCAGATTGCCAGAGCTTAATGGAAACAAAAAGCCGGAAAGGATTGGTCTGTGTGCATGTGTGGGAAGAATCTCAGAGTTGAGTGTGTGTGAGTGTGTGTGTGCATGTGTGAAGAATCTTGAGAGAGAAAGAATGCATGTGTGAGAATCTCGCAGTTGTTTGGCATGTGTGGGTGTGAAGAATCTCAGTGTTGAGTGTGTACGTATGTGTGGGAAGAATCTGTTGAGAGAGAATGTGTGTGCGTGTGTGTGAGAGAGAGAAGAATCTGAGGTGCATGTGTGAAGAGTCGCAGTGTTGCCGCAAGAGGCTGAGCTGTCCTGCTCATTGTGGCTGCTGTTTGCCCCCACTGATGCTGAGGCCATCACCATGGCAGGGATGAACTTGGCCTTGCAGCCTGCAGCCAGTGCCCTGTGGCTCACCGACCATGCAGTATCTTTGTCCATGGGACTGCTTGACGGTGGCCAAGAGTGCCTCCGCATAAGACTCAGTGTCCTGATTCATGGGTGGCTCTAGGGAAGGGATAGGGGCTGCAGGTAGCCTGCTTTCCCAGGTGCTGTAACAGCAAGAAGCAGATAGCTGAGGCATATCTTTCCCCTGTGTGCTGTGAGAGACAGGCTCTGCCCGCCTGTGAGCCTGATCTGCTGGGGGCAGGGACTCTTTGGGAAAGGATTCCGCACTCACTCTCTCATCCCCTGAGTCCAGCGCTGCTGTCAACAGGAAGCATGTGTCTGCTGAATATGGCTGGCAGTCAGCTCTTGTTTCCATGGTTACTGAATAAGGCAGGTTAGTATCAGAGCTAGCCCAGGAAAAACCACCATTGTGCAGGAGCCTTCCTTTGGCCTGCTTAATATTCTTTCCAGATGATGGTGAGAGGTAACATTTGAGATAACAGGGTTTGCCTCCCAGGGTCTGCCTGGCTGGCCTCTCAGCCCTGGCTTTACCACCTAACAGGTGTAAAGTGCAAAGAAGCAAGCCTGTTGGGTACCCAGAGGAGGGCGCTGGAGAGCATCCAGGAGCTCTGTGCTGCCTTCTGTCCACTCCCTCCCTAGCTCTTAGATCCCTGGAATTCCATCAGACACCCTTGGCTGTCCCCCAGGAGGGCATGGTGTTTAGAAAACCTGAAATCCAAACTGGTTCTAAATCCCATGTCCCAAATAATCAGAGAGTAACCTGCTGCCCTAAAGTCACAGCATATTCATGTGGCTGCATGAATAACAGCTTTAGTTATAAAATCTCTTATTCGTGATCCAGTCAGTACCTGGCTCTAAAATCTAAGGTTCTGAGCCCCTGGTCCTTTGTTCTCTGCAGAGTGACACACCATTCTGGTCCTCTGTTTCTTTCTAACTACAGCGGAATAATTATCGTGGGGAGAATGTAAGGGAATTGATCAGTGTGCATAAGAGACATTTAAAAGCATAACAAGTCAGCAAAGGGTACTTTGGGAATTCATGCAATTATCATCTTTACCTGCAATAACAACACATTATTTTAGTCTCTCCTTGGCCATTTTGGAAAAAAAAAATAAGACATTTTGAAAGCTGCTGCAGAAATTATTTTTGATGTGGAACAAAAATAAAACGTGCTTAGGAAACAGTTACCTAATAAGATTAGCCCATTCTTTAATCCTGTGGAACAGATTCTTTGGGCGTTTTGGAGACATGTCTTAGGGTAAACAGGGAAAGTCTCAGGTAGCAGGAGCTGGGACTCTACAGTGACCTGAGTGTCTTTTGTTTTGCTTTCACTCTGGCTCTGGAGGACTTGATTACATAATTCTATGCAATTTACATGTCTGTGTTATTTGCATATTTACTTTCAGGAATACATTTTCTGAATTGAGGAGGGTTTCCAGAATTTGAATTTCTGTGTAGGATTTAAGGAGCTCTTTCTTTCTCTTTTCCTGGGCCTAGAATAGTGCTTTTCCAGCCCCTGTGGTAGGTTTTTAGTTCGTAGGATCTTGTTATTTCCAGCCAGAGGGACTCGCAGGTGATAGCTGGGCCCTTCCCTGGTCGCCACGGGCCTGAGTGATGCGTCATCCCCAGGACTAGTTTTTGAGTCCCCTCGATAGAAATGAAGGCCAACGAAGTGCTTCTCACGGGTACAGTACACAGACCTTGGAGGGCAGTGTGACTGACCAAGTGGGCAGCCTTCCAGGGCTCAGCCAGCTCGGAAAGTCCTCAGAAGCTTGCTTCAAGTTCTCAGGTGGCCCTCACAGGACCCAGGCATCCCTGAGACAGCAAACTCAGCCTCCAAAGAGGAGCAGGGATGAAAGTAGCCAGCAGAAGTTGAAGGACAGTCAGCTCCTCTGCTTGTTCTGTGGCCACAGACCCCTCGCAGCTCCACCCATCTGTATCAGGGCTTCCGTGTGGGGCTGAGTGTCCTCCCCCACCGATGGGTGTGAGGCCTGCGGCTCGCCAGGGCCTCAGTCCAAGCACAGGAGCTGCTTATCGGGCACTGAACAAGCAATTCCCCATCTTCCAGGCAGATTTGACCTAGTCCAAAGGCCAAGGCCTGCTGAGGATTTGACAGTGATCCCACCGAGTACTTCTTATACCTCTCTCATGTCTCATCTGGTGGCGCTCCTTTCTGAATAGGTTCTGTTTCTTTCTCATTGCAAGTTTCTGCCGGTGTGAAGTTTTAGGAAGCTTCAGGACGCATTCCATTTATGAGTGGCCAAAGCCACAGGAAGTTGATTCTCGAATGGTAGGAGAGAAAGAAGAGCTACAGGCAGCAACCTGGGTTTGATTTCAAAACAAAACAAAAACCAGCCGAAGAGCTGAGCATCCACTATAACTGGAATGAAAGTGGAAAAGCAGTTACTTTCCTCTACAGGTGTCCTGAGGCTCCTGACGGAGTAAAGGTCTCTCTCCAGAGGGGAGTCTGGGAAGCCTGCTTCGCTGTGTTGGAAGCGAGGTTTGTGTGCTGGATGCAGGTTAGGCAGAGTGGACAATTAGAATGAGGATGGCAATTAAAGTGCTTAGCAGGACGGAGGGGAGTAGGACAAACAGTAGGGTCAGAAGGGAGCACACAGCCTCCATCCTCCCAACAGGCTGCACACTCAGGGTGTTTGCTGACAGACTTGCTAATTAAACACCCAAAAGGCAATATTGCTTTGCCAATAGTGATGGCTGTGCCAGTGTTATCAGCTGCAGACTGACTGCCAGGAACATCATAATTAAAAATAAACAGCTCTGGAGGTAGGCGTGGGGATGGGGATCTTGCCCGGGTTTCTTAGGACTTCTAGGATTGCCCCCTGGGGAAAATCACACCCTGGTCACTTTTAGGCCACCGCCTTTTCAAAGGAGCCTCTGTCTCATAACAAGGTCTTGTGATATGTACAAGTTGCTCTGCTTCCTTAACCCAGTAGATGCTAGGGTGACAAGCAAACAGACAAAGCCACAAGGAGTGGATTGCATGGCACAGTTCGTCCCTGAGAATGGATGGCTGCAGGGGGCGGGTGGGGGGAGGTAATGATTTCTGCCAGGCCTCCCAATTAGGGGACAGCTAAAGCCCAAGGCCTCTTCTAAAAGGGGTTAGAATTTCATCAGAAAACAAGTCCGGTCACATGAGAATTTCTGGCACCGCATGCATGGCAGGCTGGACACCAGCCTGCCAGAATTGAGCAAGTGGATCATACTGGCTTTAGCAGAGGGTGAACGTCCCAGACTGGGCCGGGAGAAGGAGCCGACTCACTCCCCCGGCTGCCGGTTGCGGACAGGAGCAGTACGGCTGCTGTGGGACCGTGCTCTACTGTCCAGTGCCCTCTTTCTTCTAACCTAAGGACGGCGAGTGGTGCCCAGGACTGCAGACTGAAAGATGCCTAAGGAGTGTAATGCTTTCCATGCCCTCTCCGCAGCTCTGTGCTGCTTCTATCACCGCAAGTCTTTCATTGGAGTCAAGGTAGGTGTGGTTTGGAGATTAAGTGCATCTGTAATTCTTTGTGGGGCCCAGAAAGCATTAGTTTTCTAAGGGGCACTAGAAAAAGTTTGCAACTTGCTGGCTGTAAAAACAGAGACATTGTCTTTGCTGGATGGATCTTCCTAAGCCCCTCGTGGCGTGTACCTCCCCTGGAAACAGGATCAGCGACACAGAATGAGGGCTCTTTGTTTTGGGATGAAGCTCTTGTTAGAGACACATCTCGTCTCCTCAGGCTCAAATTATCTACTAAAGCAGTTCAATATGGTGAGCTATTTTTCTTTCTAACTCTGCCTCTGTGTCTCTTTCCACATTCATAATGAATGTGAGGTGGCTGAGTCCCTTTCTCTGCTTAACTGGATGGTCCATTATAGGTCAGTATCATATATAATGTACAGAAGCCATAAAATATCTCCTTTCAAATTGTAGCCCACTTCCAAAACATTTCAGGGTTCAGAAATGAGGTTTTCTTTACTGCTCACATTTTAACCTTTGTTACGAGACACCGGTGCCAACCGCTTTGCATAATATGTCAATACACTATTTTGGTAAGAGTATTCAGAGAACCTCATTTGACTAATTTAAGACAAGGCCTGCATTCTGTGTCCCTTTCCTGTGACACACTAAGAATTAAGATTAACATAAGCTTTAGTGGATCTTGTTGGGGTTTGTCTGCCTCAAAGAAATCTCGCTGGCACTAGAGTGTTGGTGGACCTCAGTTATTCCTGGGAAACAGCAATCTGAAAGCTCTCAAGGAATTCTCCCACCCCAAAGCAGTGCTGTCCCTCCTGAGGGACTGAAAAGCTCCAACAGGGTTTGGATGTTTTGCTTTTTCTCAGTAATACTTTAAAAAAAAAAAAAATCTCAAGAAAATTACCTGTTACAAGAGAAAAACTTATCTGGAAAAATACACACTGAATAAGAATAGGGAGGGATACTTCTGATTTTGCTGCCTGGTGAGAGTGATCAGAGTAGCTTTCCAGCTCTTCAGCAAAGTTCATTTTTGTGTCTCTTTGTCAAAAAATTTGAAGATGAATGAGTACTTACTTACCATTGCTAGGTCTCCCTCCCCTGACCTCAGAGCCCCTTTCTTCTCCTGGGGCCCAGTGGGGTGAAGTGAGGACCTTGTGCTTTTGAACCTAAATAATGGATCATTCTAGGGTAGATCGTTGGGGCGGATGGCGTCATTCCATTAACAGTATTTTAGAGCTGTCAAATATAGACTGGGAGGTCCCAAAGGGAATCATGCACTTCAGGGATTGGCGGCAGGTCTTTCTTCTAATAGAAGCCCTTCCACAAGCCAACTTTTGCTAATTCAGAAAGTTACAGCTCAGCATTTGGTGTGTGAGGAATCAGCCTGTAAATATCTGGGTCTGAGCAGGGAGATTCTCTTCAGACACCCTGGCTTGTGTACAGTGGTGCCCCCACTAGGGCCTGCACAGAAATGGCCACGTGATATATGAGGTTGATCTAATCAGCTGTCCTTGCATTTCTCCCTGCTCTACCTGCCTGCCTACCATGGCCACTCCTGGTGGGGAATGGTTGGTAGAAATGCTCTTTTCACTCAGCTTCCCATCCAACCCCCAGTTTGCTGAAGTCTTCATAACACAGTGACCTAGACCTGCTCACTCTGCCAAAAGTGGAGCCTTCAGTCCCATTTTAGGGTTTCCTAACTACACCCTCTAGACGAGTTTCCCTGGTCTGTTGTGCGTAGTTACCTGGGAAGGAAATCTGCTACTTAATCTTTCATTCTGCCAATGTTGCCCCGAAGATAATGCCAAATCATTTTATTGACTCCCACATTCATTAGGGGTTTCAGGCCTTGCTGTTCATCATTAGGTCCCATTGCAATTAGAGTTTCAAAATTAAATTGGGATTGATTTCCTGATAACAAAGCGGAAATAAAGCTCCAGTTCTTGACCATGTATGCTACTTGTCTTGGCATGAATTCCTCATACCAAAAATAACACTCCAGTAGCCATGGTAACTTTCCATTTGGTCTAATCCATATCATCTCTGGAGAAAGTAGGATGTTATTAATAGTGTTTGTTGTATGGGAAGAAAACTAAAAATATAAAAGCGCCTTCATTACATAGGAGACCAGTCACACTGGTGCTCTCAGGGAATAAGATTTTATTTGTAGAGGTCTTGCAGAATTTAGGGTATTTTAGGAGCTTCACATGGACTTTTATTCCCTGGGAAGGAATTAAAGGGAAGGCCAAAAAATGGAGAGAAGGATTGAGGCTATGCATACATTGCCAGTGCTCACATATGGTATGTTCCAGCCGTGTTGAGGGTCATGACTTAACATCCCAAAAGGTGTCCTCTCTTAAAAGACCAGTGACTCTTTTGCTGGGGAGACGGGAAGGGAAGTATATTTCACTTAAGCCCAACCGAAAGTTTGTAATGAAGACGCTGCAGGTCCATGACGCCCAAACTCAAAAGTCCCAGAGTGGTGAGTGTAGCTCCACATGGGTGAGCACACCTTTAGGTGGGATGAGCCTGCAGATGGGGCTGAGTGACAAATGACAACTGGGGCGTGATTCCTGCCTTCGGAGGACCTGCAGCATGCACATTGGGTCACAGTATCATTTCAGTACATTGCGGGACGCTTCTCAACATCTGAGTTCTTTTGTGTATTGTCTCACTGAAATCTTGAAATAAGTTTGGAGTTGAACAGAGCAATAGTTTACCCTTTTCACTGAGGCTGAGAGAAACAACCTCCCCAGAGTCATTTAGTGGAAAACTGGGGGTAGAAATCAGATTTTTCTGGGCCCGAGCCTGAGCATGGCGTTCTTTCTCCTATACCGTCTCAAAATGATTGAAACCTGAAACAAGGTGCTGTTGTATATATCAGTACTTTATTTTGCAGTCCGGTTGGGAGAGAACATTATGAGCCTCAGTCTTTAAGAGAGACTTCAGGGAGGATGTGGGACTGGTTTTTTGGAGATTAGGTAGCCCTTTAAATGTTTTTGCTGCTTCTGCTCTTCCTTGAAATGTTTTTGTTCCTCCTCCTCCTCCTCCTCCTCCTC